>CABFVX010007498.1:0-18588 GCA_902151425.1 Timema shepardi
TTATATCATGTAGAGGCAGTGGCTGTACAATTACAACCCCCTCTCACTTTCTATAAGCTATGACTTGCTCCTCCCAGTAATCACTGAAGCTCCAGTTGGAGGTTAGCAATGCCCGGTGTTAAGGAAGGTTTATATCATGTGGAGGCAGTGGCTGTATTATTGTAATGATACTCCAGAGTGAATCAGGATGGGCTCGTATCACGGCAAGCATATGCAGGACAATGAACTCATCCTCTATCGAACATAAAACAACCACATTTCACTGGTAGCTTCTACTGCTTAGTTCTTCTTCTACATACTTCCAGTCCTACCCCCTGGTCGGAACACCCTCGTTTTAACACGACTGACGCAGGAAGGTACAATTTATATAACATGTGCCTGTATTTGCGTGGAGAAACATAAGGAAAAACATAGGAAAAAACTACCTCTGTGACCTTTTAGTCAAGGCAGACTAAACGAGACCGACGTCTCCGTCCTCGTACTCACCGGTGCGGGTCATTATATTGTGCATGTGCAGTAGCCCCACGGCTTCTTTGGTGCTGACTGACAGCTCACAGCTGACTTCTGACAGTCAACATTTAGGTATATACCTAAATATTGACTGTCAGAAGTGACAGCTGCTAAACACGTGTTTTTGCAGGTTATCTGGTTCGGCGTAGGGATATATTATTTGGTCTGGTAACTTTTCAAAGCTGTCAGTCAGCACCAAAGAAGACACGGGGCTACTGTAGTTGGTATTGTGACGAGCGATAAGAGAGAGAATATTGTACAAGCCATCTCTTGATAAAAGAGTAAGTAGTCTTCAAAGCACGAGCTTACTGGGAAAGCTTGAAGTTAGTTTACCAGACTCAAGACTGGCCATTACTTTTCTACCGAACCTCGTGTAATTGCTTTGGAAAATAAATTAATATTTGCATGTAATTGGGATTCAACTAGCCAATGATTTGAAACGTTGTTCACATGTGCTATTCACGTGGCGGAGCGATTTCTAATGTGGCGTTCCTTCCATTCAGTCACTGTCCTTACCGAGAAATGCTCGCAGGGAGAGTTTTATTTTTTCCGATCACAAGCAGTCCACGCGGCCTAGAGTAGAGATAGTTTCAACATTTCCAGCGCTTCTACAGAAAACCCGCCAAAAAGACCCGCCCGTTCAGCGCATGCGCAAACTTTCAATCTCAAAAGTGATCATTTAAAACGACAGTTTATTTGAAGGTATGAGGTTTATAGATGACAGATTCAAACCCAGGCAGTAAGCGAAACATTTCATTTATTTTAAATACAGTAACTTGCACTGATTGTAATATTTATCGTATTCGCTTAAGTTTACCTTGAAAATAATCTAATATGGTTAAAGTGACGCTTGAAAGATGGCGTTACCAGCCGTAGGTCAAATTATCTCAAACGCGTAACTCGAATCCGTGTAAGTTGAGAACTTACCCTTAAGGAAACACTAGTGAAACATATATCAAATGTTTGTTCCTCGTTAAATTGTTCTTAGGTTCTATTAAAATGAACAACTCATATAAAATAATATAAAGTCGGGGGAAACCCCTGTCGAATGACAATTAGTAGGTGCAGGGATAGCTTGAGATGTCCGAAGAGCCTGTAGGCCATTTGTTCACGTTAGAGAGACAGTGGGTAACCACCAGGTGTGAAGCAGACACGGTCTCAATGCCCCACATGCGAGTTTTATTAACAGCCATGACTTCATTTAGCAGGATGTGACGTAAGTGGTCGGCCAGATACCATCGAGGTGTTGCAGTCTGGTAACTAGAGTAAGATCTGGGCTGCGCTCTCCAGAAATTGCAACGGGTAGTTTACAGGAAGATGGTCAAATGACAAACAAGAGAACCAGTCCAGGGACCTGGCTTCAACCCCAGGAACTAGAGACCTGGCTTCAATCCCAGGAACTAGAAACATGCGATTTCACATTTTAATACGCTTGTCTACAGGCAAAACAATTCTTGGTTAACACTGCGTGTTTCTAAACTACTAATTATTATTAGCACCGCGTCTTACTACCCGTCCGGGTTGTACGCACTTACGTTAATGTGTAATGGTAGGGTGATTGTGAGATGAGATGAAGGACCTACAGTTTAACGTGGGATCCGAACCACGGTGGAGGCCTGGCATTCCTCACATTCACAAGATGTCTTGTCGAAGGTGAAGGAAGGGTTTGGTAATCAGATAAATCTGTGCCGGGACCGAGGATTGAACCCCGGCCGCCAGCATAGAAGTCTGACACCTTACCCCTAGACCGCCAGGTCACCCATTAAACTACTAATGATGAAGGATTGAGGAAGGTAAGATTTGAGAGGAAAAGTACCTGCATTTGCGTGGAAAATGACTGAGGTAAACCGTCCTCATTATGCCCGGATGGAATTTGAGCCCTGAGTTATTCGTCACTAGCAAATCAAGACGGGCTTGACGTTTACTCCGCGGGCCCACCGATGTGGGAGTTAGCCAAATAATATAAATATCCCATTATAATGATTGGTTTTTTACGGGTGCAATAAGAAGTTAGTTTGTAGGTCGTGGGATGGTCTAGGCCCGCCTATAAAATTGTCCAATATGCTATATTCCCCATTTATTTATGATGAGATATAAACTCCCCAACACATTTGAAAACAAGGAACTGACGAGCCATGACCCCTGGTCAGGCGGACAAAGACGACAGGCTCGTATAGTCTTGTTGGCGATGGCGGGGTTTGTGTCGAGGTGTGTTTAACCGAGAAACGCGGGTACAATCTCTCTAGACTCTACTTTCCCCATCCCTGAGCAACCGGTGTAAAGAAGCGGATATTCCGGCTAGTCCATCCAGCGTGTGAGTTATGTGGTAGCCGACGGAAGATTTGTAATGCAGACATTGTTTGGAAGTCACCGAGGGTGACGTATTCGGAAACAATTATTCTTTCCTTGTGAAACGATATTACTGACCTTGGGAGATTTGCATTTAAAAAATAACACGAGGACTGGCACCGTTGCATTCTTGCAACATCCCATTACGTTCTAAATAATAATCAAAAACAAATAATTTAATATATAATAATATTATTGAAGCAATGTTATTAAATAATTATTTAAATAATATTGAATTTTTAAAAAAAGAAGAAAATTACAATAATGTTTAAGTGTAACATAAACAGAGATTAGTATTAGAAAAAATATAACAAACTAATGTAATGTATTATTTTATATTTTACTGTAGTACAAAATTACAAAATTACTTACTATTACATTATTACTCTAGAATTGTATTCTTAAAATACGGCGGCAATGAGCCAGACGTATGACATCACGACTGGCGCCGCTGCGTATTCACAACAGCCCTGCAAGATGCCAGTTATCTTAGAAACTAAACTTTTTTTATGTTTGATGACGACATACTGCGCAGCAGGAACTAATTGAGGAATAATTGGAGGGGATCCGACCTAATTACCTTTGATTAAATAAAAGTAGGTGACCTGGCGGTCTAGGGCTAAGGTGCCAGACTTCTATGCTGGCGGCCGGGGTTCAATCCTCGGTCCCGGCACAGATTTATCTGATTACCAAACCCTTCCTTCACAAATGCCAGGCCTCCACCGTGGTTCGGATTCCACGTTAAACTGTAGGTCCTCCATCTCATCTCACAATCACTCTACCATTACACATTGGCGTAAGTGCGTAACCCGAACGGGTAGTAAGACACGGTGCTAATAATAATAATAATAATAATAATAATAATAATAATAATATAAACAATTTTTACAGCTATTGCGTGTATTTATTGGCCTTTTCGTAACCAATCGAAAGAACAAGAAAAATGAACGAAGCTATTATGTTTTTTGTCTCACGGTTGTGGAATCAAGGAGATTTTATATTGCATCAAATAAAAAATTAAAAAGTATTATATCCACATTTGTATCTTTTTTTTTTAACTGGCCACCAAAATAAATACATGTTTTTCATAATTTAGATAAAGAGCCACACAAAATATTAGTTTCAAATCAAAACGTTTTAATTTTAGAAACACACGTGCGCATGAAGACGACAGAACGCGATTAGTATTACGTCATAAGCCACTCTCATTTCTTCCTGTTACATAGTTTTTATAAATATCAAATTACGCAGAGATTCAGAACCTCTCGTTTTCAAACTATAGACATCACTCCAACAAAAACACCTTTCAAATCTTTATTTTCATTAGTTCGTACGTACTTAAATAATGTAAAAATAATTTTTTTAATTTTTAAAAAGTTGTTTGTTGTGAGAGATTAGACTGGCGAACGCGACAGAAGCTCAACATATGACTTGAGAGCTGTAGTTTTTCCTACGCTGTAGCTACAGTTGGTACCTTCATTTCAATGGATTCATCAACGGTGGTTCGATGGAAGATACTGTACAATCTGCGAGCTGATAAGTTGGATGGTACAGAAAGAAATAGGTAGTATACTCCATTCATTGTAGGAATTACTCTCCGAAAGGTCTTTTTTCCTACCAATATCCTACTGTATAATAGATTTCTGGTAGAGAAAAAGGCCTTTCAGAAAACAATTCCTACCGTGAACGGACTTTATGTTGAATATTTCAATCTGGAACAAGTGTGACTTGTGTGTTTGGTGGTGTAACTACACTAAACGCGATTCAGGCGAGTGAACACAGCTGATGTAGATGTTTCCTCGGGGCATTCTATCTCAATACCCTGTTAGGATCACAGATGTGGAGTTGATAGGCCAAGCCTTCGACTCCTTCAGAAATGGATATTATTATTATTATTAGCACCGCGTCTTACTACTCGTTCGGGTTATACGCACTTACGCTAATGTGTAATGGTAGGGTGATTGTGAGATGAAATGGAGGACCTACAGTTTAACGTGTGATCCGAACCACGGTGGAGGACTGGCATTCCTCACATTCACAAGATGTCTTGTCAGAGGTGAAGGAAGGGTTTGGTAATCAGATAAATCTGTGCCGGGACCGAGGATTGAACCCCGGACCCCAACACAGAAGTCTGACACCTTACCCCCTAGTACACCAGGTCGATAAGGTATATTAATTATTAATAACAAATTGATTGCGGTAAAATGATTCAATAGAAATAATTGCAAGGAATAATTTTTTGAGAGAGAGTGAATTTATGTTTAAATTAATCTGCCAGTCCAAATTACAAATATTGGTTGTATAGAATAAAAAGTATAAAATTGAAATTATATATTTACCATGCATGGTTTATTATAAGTTTTTATTTTGAAGCCAGTTAGTAAAAAAATCCCATTTAGGTGCAGTTTTTAAAGAACATCTAAATTATCCATAGTATGCAACGCAATTGAGACAAGATGAGACAGAATAATTATATAGACACCGCCATAGAGAGTTTTGAAAACAATCTATATGTTTCACTATTTCTATAAGCCAAGCTAAGGGGATGTAAACAACACATATTTGTTAGTATACCTCTAGATGCGATTACACCGTGTAAAGCAGAGATCGGCAACTGACCGATCACGATCGACCGGTCGATCTCGTGTCAATGTTTAGTCGATCTGTAAGAAACGTTGAGGCTATTTTGCCATATAAGTCGATATTTTGAGTCTTATAATCTTACAAATAATATTTGAGTGTGACCAAAAAAAAACCTTGATCGAACATGGTTGGTAATGTTATGAGAAAATTAATATTTAAATACAAACCTATATATTGTATTTATTTGATATTTACCTGTAAAAGGTTGGAGACCTGCGTATTTGAGGAAGATTGAGTTTTAATAAATAAAACAAATATGTAAAGAACAATAAGTTAAAGAAGAGTGTAGAACCGGAGGTATGTAGGATGTCACAAGGGGGTAGGGGGTGAGGGCGGCACAACACAATACACAAATAGCAGCCCGGACCATGGAGTCTGTTTGTTCACATTATGCTGACACATTATGCTGACACATTATGTTGACGCATTATGCTGACACATTATGCTGACACATTATGCTGACACATTATGTTGACGCATTATGCTGACACATTATGCTGACACATTATGTTGACGCATTATGTTGACACATTATGCTGACACATTATGTTGACACATTATGTTGACACATTATGCTGACGCATTATGCTGACGCATTATGCTGACGCATTATGCTGACACATTATGCTGACACAATATGTTGACACAATATGTTGACACAGTTGTAGTTATCTGTCCCGCCTTTACAACGAGTTTATCAGCACGGGGCAGTCACACGTAAAGGAAATGAGTGCATCGTATGCAATAGCCCAACATAACCAAACCAAACCTAACCTAACCTGTGCGCTCATGATTCAATTTTTAAGGGTTCGCTTTGGTGCGCTTTTGATCGAAAAAGGAATATACCGTGAGATTTTGATCCAAAAAGGAGTATATCGTGAACTTTTGATTGAAAAAAGGAGTATACTGTGAGCTTTTGATCCAAAAAGGAGTATATCGTAAACTTTTGAATGAAAAAGGAGTATACCGTGAGCTTTTGATTGAAAAAGGAGTGTACCGTGAGCTTTTGATTGAAAAAGAAGTATATCGTGAGCTTTTGATTGAAAAAGGAGTATATCGTGAGCTTCTGATTGAAAAAGGCGTGTTGAGGTTTGTCTGACGTCCAGGGGAGATCACTTGAGTGACATTATATTCAAAATTGAAAAAGTATAGTTTGTAGTTTGTCTTTAGTTTGCTAGTGAATATTTCTTTTTTAATTAAAGTGTTAATTTTCATGTTACTAAGTGATTAAATAGGTTATGAAGAACAATGTTTAGAGTATTTAGAAGCTGGTATCATTAAAGTGTATGATAAAAACCAATATAAAAGAGAATTAAAGATATTCTTCTACTCGTTCTAAGTGGCGCGAGGTTCAAGACAACTCAATATTTATCTGGTCGTAGCTCAAATAAGGTCCGTGTCATTGGAGTTCCACATTGTGTTTTTGAATTATTAGATTTTTTTTAAAAGAAAAGGGTGAAAAGGCATGTGGGGTACCCATCTTTATAAATAAATATGAAACTTACGTAGAAAATGTAATACAATTTGGAAACGAGTATTTTTGTTAAGTCAGTGGTTATGTTTAAGATATTCTTATTTTCCACTCGTTCAAGAAAATACGTCCGAAATTTGGCTGTGTAGTCGAGGACATTCTTGTAGTCAAGATTCTCGAGTAAGACAGACGGACTCTGTGAGATATTAAACAAGAGGTCTTCGCGTGCTCACACCTTTATACAGATATTTACATTTCCTTGACTATTGTCCTTATCAGAATTATTGGTAAGGATGTTCAAAAAAATCAAAATAATATATTTGTTAGTAATTATAAATTTCTAACATGCACTCAAAAATAAATAAACATTTAATTACTAAAAGGTGACCTGGCGGTCTAGGGGGTAAGGTATCAGACTTCTATGCTGGCGGCCGGGGTTCAATCCTCGGTCCCGGCACAGATTTATCTGATTACCAAACCCTTCCTTCACCTCTGACAAGAGATCTTGTGAATGTGGGGAATTCCAGGCCTCCACCGTGGTTCGGATTCCACGTTAAACTGTAGGTCCTCCATTTCATCTCACAATCACCCTACCATTACACATTAGCGTAAGTGCGTATAACCCGAACGGGTAGTAATACTCGGTGCTAATAATAATAATTTCTAAAAGAAATGTTTGAACAGTCAGCAAAATAAACCATTTTCCGTGATAGTTTTCCATATTGGTTCCGATTATGGCCACACCGTTAAAATAAAGGTTCAGTTATTTGCTGTGCTCCTCTAAATGTTCTACTCAAAGCCATTGAAACGTCTGCTGGGGCAAATGAGCAGGTTTTAACTACCTAACGGCATCAGATTCAAGATATCCTGCCTGCTGAGGTATTTATAATACATATTTGAAGCAGTAAAAAATGAGGTCTAGTTTTATCACCCAGAGGAAATTGCTAGCAATGTCTAATGACGCGAGAAGTTCAATACTTAGAATATATTCTTTACATTCGAACTACACGCGTGTTAATGACACTAGTGGAGAATGGACGAGGAATAATTTGAGAGAAAATGTACCAGCATTCGATTGGACGTAGCCAATGGTTATAGCCGATTTCGAGATGATCGATGTCTTCTCTGTGTTCCTCCATACTTTCTCTAAGCTCATACTGGCGCAGTCAACCTCCCTCAACCCGAGTCCATTAGTATAGCTATGCGGATAGTCGTACCGGATAGTAAGTCGCGTTGCACGAAAAATAAAACTGAAATAACGCCGAAAACCACAATTCAATTAGATCCCTAGTTGGAGCGTAATCGTGTATCTAAAATCACGGTTAACCGGGTGCGAGATGGGCTCTTAAAGACCTCGTCTATAGACCTCGTCTATTTAAAAATTTAAAAAATCTAGGTGTATAGCAGCGGAAAAACTTGAATTAATGCGTAATATTCCTTTTGCTTGATTGGCGAGCTGTAACAACGAACCTTTGCTGCCTTATATGGCATATAATGGCTCCCCCCCCCCCCCCCCACCCCNNNNCCCCCCCCCAACCCAAGATGGACATAAAGTGAACTGCAATAGAACTAGCGCAATATATTTAATTGTAGTTCCCAGCTCCACGCTATCTGTCGGCCGAAGCCAAACGACCTTTAAAGCACTCAATAATACTGTTCAGCTTATATGATACTATTTTTTTAAATCAATTTTTTTAGTTACCAGATATTTGTGTTGTTGCAAAAGCACTCGCCAAGGTAACAGCTGGAAGGAGCGGTAAAACAGTCTCAGAAACATTAATGGTAATGGATTTCCAAGTGCATCTAGGTCACCTTCGCAAGGCTCATTATCGACTAATTGCCGTGGAGTGGCGAGTAGGGCTTGTAATCCCCATGGATTGCGCAACGCTCGGACCGGGAGATCATCGGGACACAATATATCTTGACTGGGTAGTAAGACGCGGCGCTAAGAAACCTACCTGTGGTTTATCGAAAGGTTGTCCTTATTGTTTCTGGCGCACGCGCTTATTCCAGTATTAAGGAGCCTAGAAGAGTTAGAGTTTGCTTGTAAGATCAATGTCCCTTATTTTTGGTGAGCACTTGGTGCCCCGCTAGAAGCAGAGGGTGCTCCTTGTTCTCAGACAAACAATGAGCTCGGGGCAGGTGGGGCGGGCCCTCGGAAAACAAGGGGCCCACCCTAGAGGTGGATCATTGTAATGAGAGAGCGTATAGCCCATGTTTACATATTAATATTCAAATATTTATCTTAGTTCATACTATTAATATTAATTCATTTTATACATATTGGTGGTATATAATAATGACGATAGTGGGATGGAGACACACACACGGTAGGGGGAATTGATAAGAAATGTACCGGCATTTACGTGAGGGGATATTGGGAAATAATTGATTAAAGCTCAATTACAGTAGCTGTCCTGCTCCACACAATGTCACGGTCGACAGGTTATTTAAACTGTACCTATATTTCCACAAGATTAGATCTCACATTTGATCGATCATACCGAATGGTTTTTAGTTTACACCTAACAAGTTAGTACAACCTATCAGCTATCAACTATCAGCTAGAAAATACTACGACGAGGGTCATTTAATGGCGCGCTTAGATCAGCGACTCTAAATATATAATATTTATTACACCTGCCTGGTTCTAATCGCCTATTATTCTCACATTAGTGTTTAGTAAATTAACCTGAATGGATCCATTTGAATTAAGAAACATATAATTAATTTCATTAGTTTCTAATCAGACAAAACGTTAAGCACAATTTCCAATGAAAATGAGACTTTGTTACAATGTTCGTTGAGCGACCAGTGGCTACTATAATGCTGTTTCATTGTTGGGGAGTTGTTATTTTGTATGGCTGCATTCTATCGGCTTCAGTTACTTTTATTATTATTATTATTATTATTATTATTATTATTATTACTATTAGCACCGAGTCTTACTACCCGTTCGGGTTATACGCACTTACGCTAATGTGTAATGGTAGGGTGATTGTGAGATGAAATGGAGGACCTACAGTTTAACGTGGGCTCTTCCAGTTTGAGTGTTATGTTGATGGACCTATCATTTCGAGAATCTTGATATTCACTGATGTAAGCACTTGCGCACCCAAGGGGAAGGGGGGGGGGGGTTGTCAGGGTTGCATTCCCCTATCCTCAGACCTCACTCCCCACCATCCTCTTTTTCGTCCCTAAAGCTGTTGAGGACATGAGGAACTCTACATGTGGAAAAATACCGGAATTGGCCAGATTTGGCCCTGATATGGACCAGTTCTGGCCAGATTTGATATTTCTATATGGTGAGGATGAAATTCTCAATGAACATTACTGGATCATAAATTATCATAATATTTTCTATGATTTATATAATCTATACTACATTCCTCCTAAAGAGTTATTCGAGTGATAAATTCATCTATAGTATTGTGTGTCAATGTCAGTAGTCTATTTTTGTGGCCTATGATATCACAAATCATATAAATCACATATCATCATTTAAAAATTACACACCAACATTTTTATACCTCATTGTTAATGTTATAAGTGGGTCACCCTTTCCCCTCTGTAACCTGAAATTTAATCCTAGATACATACTTGTGACCTCCAACTTGTATTCTTTGATTGCATTTATGATGATTACAAACCTTATCAATCTTATAATACCTCTAACTGCATTAATCCCCCTAGTCAATTAATATTGCGCTATTGAACAGATGCTACATTGCCACCAGCAAGTGTGGAGGACTACCGCACCAGCGGTGACCATAAACCTCCTTACTCGTATGCTACTCTCATCTGTATGGCAATGGGTGCCAACAATAACAAGATGACTCTCTCTTCTATCTACAGTTGGATTAGGGAGAACTTCATGTATTATCGCAACGCTGAACCAAGTTGGCAGGTTAGACACTAATCTTTCATTGACAAATATACAAATAATTGGTAGTTTATTTTGCATTAATTCTCTATGTAGCATTTATTTCATTTATAAAGTTTTAAAAATTAAATACCTATACAACACCTGTTAGCTATAGGCACTTATTGTAAGCATGGTCATGTTACTAGATGAAATTATTAGAAGAAGAATTACTGTAAACATGTTAAGAGTAAGGGATCTTTAATTTGACTTAAATTAACTGGATATAAAATTCAATAATGCTTCACAATAACATAAATGTTTTATCATGTTATTTTTATATTAGACAAAGACTATTCATATCAATAAATTTATTAGTTACATTTCAAATAAAGAGAACTTAAAAACAACTATCAAAAAGTATATATTTGNGGGTCCGAACTCAGAGTACAGGAGGGTTTGACCTCAAGCTGGGTCCAAACTCAGAGTACAGGAGGGTTTGACCTCGAGCTGGGTCCAAACTCAGAGTACAGGAGGGTTTAAAAACGTTGTTTCAACATGGTTGCTAATTTCAGTACTGCAGCAATTCTTAAAATGAAATTTTAATATTTCATAATTTATTAAAGAAATTTAAGAGACCTTGATTAATTAATTAATTGTGTAAAAAAAAAGACCGCCTTGTGTTGTATTGTTCTTTGCACCTGATACCACTCACTAGCTATTATTTATCGCCGATACATTACTGCCAGGTACCAATAAGGACAGTTACTGGTCCCAGGTGTGGAGCAGATCTCGTGTTATGTCGTGCAGACAGACAGACAGACAGACACAGCATCTCCAGCAAGAATAATGAGAGGCCGCGCCCAAGAGGGAAGACACTATTCAAGAACGAGAAGGCACGTGACCCAAATTGTTCCAAGACACCCATCAGACAGACAGACAGACAGAACAGGAATGCATCTGACGGTACGTTGGATAGCAATTGAAAGCTCATATAGACCATTGTATTGTTGCTGCTTCTTGTGGTTACAGAGGTCACTACAAGTCTAGGACATCATGGTGAGGTTCTGGTCAGTTGCTGAAGAGGATATCTACTATTGGTTAACAGATCTTGCTGCTATCTAGAGATGAACATTTTTTGCAGTGGCGGCTTTGTGGGGGGACGGGGGGGGGTAAATGGTAGAGGTGGCGTCTAGAGCCTATTATCATTCAAAATATAGTGTGTTAGGAGACGAGTGGGGGGTGACCTGGCGGTATAGGGGGTAAGGTGTCAAACTTCTGTGCTGGGGGTCCGGGGTTCAATCCTCGGTCCCGGCACAGATTTATCTGATTACCAAACCCTTCCTTCACCTCTGACAAGACATCTTGTGAATGTGGGGAATGCCAGGTCTCCACCGTGGTTCGGATTCCACGTTAAACTGTAGGTCCTCCATTTCATCTCACAATCACCCTACCATTACACATTAGCGTAAGTGCGTATAACCCGAACTGGTAGTAAGACGCGGTACTAATAATAATAATAATAATAATAATATATTTTCCAACAAGAATACTGTAGAGTATAGTTCTGGTAGGAAAGAGGCCTTTAAGGAGGATATTCGTAAAAAAAAAACATGGTAAAAGACGTGCTGTACGAGGTTGAGTCAGCTTGGTCTACACTTGTGGTAAAGCAGTCTGAGGAGTCGAGCTCACACTAGAGAAGACGAGAGCGTTTGAGCGTGTACCGCGTGTGACGAGTCTATGACTGTGCGAGTGTGTGGACTTGCCGGCGTCTCATTGTGATCGCACGCGCGCGTTACCTCCCAAATCTATTGGATCATCTCTCACGGTACAGTGCTCGGATTACAACCGAGGTCCATCTGTTCCGGTTTGGAAGTAAAGCAGGTCACTGCACTCCACAGCACTCCACAGCACTCCCCAACACTCCAAGCAGAATATGTGGAACTGGTACATATTCTGGGCATCGCTCGACCCAACGCAGTCAGCCGGCCATCGGGACAAATTACAATTATTACAATGATGCCTTCAAGTATAGTTCTCTGTTTGTCGGTGCTGCTATCAGCGAGGTAGAGTATAGTAGTTCTCTGTCTATCAGTGCTGCTATCAGCGAGGTACAGTATGGTTCTCTGTCTATCAGTGCTGCTATCAGTGAGGTAGAGTATATAATTATTTAAAACTAAGATAAAAGTCCTGCTCAAGCCCGGGACGGTCTTGTCCGCGTGGTCAATGCCGGCAATGCCGGTTGTTGAGAAGTACGTCCATGGCTGTGTAAATGTTTTCCCACTCATCCACAAGATGGGTAGCTTCGTGTTTGCCGACAGTTCATTAGGATTGTATACTCAGTTCATATAACAAAGACCCACTAAAAACAGAACGTGCCCATGAATCATAAACAAAGGTGAAAGAGGAATTGTATTTCCGTCAGTAGGTGAAAGGGAGACGATAGACACGTAATAAACAAGGATTCGACAAAACTTTTGAACTTTCCCTAGGACAATACTTATATAGTTAGTTCTCTTGTCTCAGCTCGAGAAGATATCAAACCAGTGACCTCTCGATTGAAGTCAATACCTGGAGGCAGTTTATCTTGTCCCTCAGCCACAAGGACCTTCATGAAGGGACCAGGGTCTTCTAGAGTCAATATCTGGAGGCAGTTTATCTTGTCCCTCAGCCACAAGGACCGTCATGAAGGGACCAGGGTCTTGCGAACACACACAATATTTATATTGAACAACCAGGTAAGGTATCACTGGCAAACTTAAGGTTGGATAGCTGGTGATGGGGAGGTCGGAGGTTCGAACTCAGCTGGATGTAATAAGGGTGTTATAATGCGGGTACATTTTCTCTATCCCCAACCTATAAGTGTGAATGATATATGTAATGGTATAAAGCAACAAGAGGTGATCTGAAGATACCACATGTTATCAGCAGTGAGTGTACCATATGGGGAGAGGAGGGTCAACTTCTCACATCATGGTTTATTGTGAGGTATGACGGGACGGCCAACCCTCCAGGATCCGGGGTCACGGGGTCGACTCCCACCTCTCGCAGTTTTCCTCCTCGACAAGGACCAATCAGAGACTAAATGGAACGCGTCCATCAACTACCGTCGAGGAGCGGTTTGTTTCGAATAAACGAATGTCGGCACAAAGAACGAGACAGGTGAGTTGTGATAGTTAATTAACACGACTCGTGAGGAGAGATTCATTTGTTTGTGTTCTTCCCTTGTTGTGAGGGGTGTTGCACCACTTCTCAAAAAACAATTGTTTTATATTGTTTACATTCCAATCAGTGATGATTGTAGGTATTTGAGCGATCTTCCAAACTACATTCCTCAACATTCTATAAGGATATTCAGACCAGTAAAGACGTCAAAACATCGAGCAGGGCTGTAACAGATAACTAAATATCAGGCTGCAGTGGTGGCGGAACCGTGGGGGGGGGTTACTATCTTGGGACTATTTCGAAAGTTTATATTCCTCAAAAAGCTATTTTAGGTGGTCCTTCATCCCCATATACATATTTAGTTTCTTTAAATCCCTCTGAGAGAGAGTATTGTGATTGCAAAGTACTCAGGATTGTGATAAATGTCGAAGTTTCCTGACCTGAGACAGAAAAGGGGGTTGTAGCGATGCAGTCTGTCTGTCTGTCTGTCTGTCTGTATGTAGACTATTATCCTCTCTGGTGACAGAATGTTGTCCAGGGTACTCCTCTGGAGGTTGTCTAGGCATCGGACCAGCAATTAGATGGTGTGATGAGAGTTATCGTGAAGTTACGGAGCCAGTGGGAGTCTTAACTTAACTTAAATAACCATGTGTGAGATGTACTACACACTCCAGGAAGTGTCGAACCACCATGTGTGACTCTCAGCTTGTGTGAGATGTACTACATACTCCAGGAAGTGTCAGACCGCCATGTGTGACTCTCAGCTTGTGTGAGATGTACTACACACTCCAGGAAGTGTCAGACCACCATGTGTGGCTCTCAGCTTGTGTGAGATGTACCACATACTCCAGGAAGTGTCAGACCACCATGTGTGGCTCTCAGCTTGTGTGAGATGTACCACATACTCCAGGAAGTGTCAGACCACCATGTGTGACTCTCAGCTTGTGTGAGATGTACCACATACTCCAGGAAGTGTCGGACCACCATGTGTGACTCTCAGCTTGTGTGAGATGTACCACATACTCCAGGAAGTGTCAGACCACCATGTGTGAGCTCTCAGCTTGTGTGAGATGTACTACACACTCCAGGAAGTGTCAGACCGCCATGTGTGAGATGTACTACACACTCCAGGAAGTGTCGGACCACCATGTGTGACTCTCAGCTTGTGTGAGATGTACTACATACTCCAGGAAGTGTCGGACCACCATGTGTGGCTCTCAGCTTGTGTGAGATGTACTACACACTCCAGGAAGTGTCAGACCACCATGTGTAGCTCTCAGCTTGTGTGAGATGTACTACACACTCCAGGAAGTGTCGGACCACCATGTGTGAGATGTACTACACACTCCAGGAAGTGTCGGACCACCAATGTGTGGCTCTCAGCTTGTGTGAGATGTACTACACACTCCAGGAAGTGTTGGACCACCATGTATAGCTCTCAGCTTGTGTGAGATGTATTACACACTCCAGGAAGTGTCAGACCACCATGTGTGACTCTCAGCTTGTGTGAGATGTACTACACACTCCAGGAAGTGTCAGTCAGTCAGTATGTTATACACACACGCCGGCTGTCACTAAATGAATCTCAGCATAGCCTGGTTCTGGTTGATGGATATTTCCGACCCTTTTTACGCCCTATTACCCCTCAACCGGTCCCGCGGTGTATGGGTCTGTGTACCTGACTACCAACCTAGGGGTCCCTGACTCGATTCCCGGCTGGTACTTTTGGTATTTTTAGCCTTAAGGGGAACTATCCCAAAGGTAACCAGGCTTTTGTTAGTTAGGTTTAAGTTAGGTCTAAGATCACTCCTTGCTCAGTAACTTTATAATAACTATCATCTCTTCATCTCATTGCGGGTACGACATGTAGACAACCTCCTGTGTTGTGCCCTGGACAACGTTCTGTCACCAGAGAGGCTGGTAGTCTACATACAGGAGACTGAACCTGGATGTATAGTCCCTCTCGGTCATATTTATCACACGATAAAAAAGAGTATTTTCAATCAAGGGACCCCCCCACAGCTTCAATGTTCCCATCTAGATCCAAGGTACTTTTATTATGTGACCAAGATGAATGTAACATGGGTAATATTAAACTAGCTAAGCTCATTAATAGCGTGCATCACACGCCAATCAACTCTGTGAGACAGTCGGCTAGAAATAGTACATTCACACGGACAATATTGCACGTGGAGTATTTCTGATCAAACATTACTGGAGATAAATAGTTAGTAGATGTTCCTAATACAGAACATTGTTGGAATATTAGGTACATACTGTAGTTATTAACCAGAAACTTTGTCGCTTTGTCCCCCATCGTCACCGCGGGAAATATCGAGTAATCGTTCAAATACGAAGGCAGTGCACTCATTTCTGGCTTATCTTGGTCTTTTCTTCTCCCTTTACTCCCATATCTTGCACGAGCCGGGAGCTGAGTTGGGTCTACTAAGATGACCGCTCTTAAATAGTCAATGTGTGTAACAGTTGAGAGAGCCCTAAAGAACGATGTATCAAGTCTAACATCGGCTAACTCAGTAAGAGACAATATTCGTGTGGGATGATTCAGACAAAAAACAACCGGTAAAATGTATTTATATAAATGTTTGAATTATTCCCTCGTGTTGATTGCCGAGTGAAATAAAGAGGCTGTAATCCTCATGTCAAGGCTGCGAACCTTCTAAACCAACAGCTCCGTTAATAACGAGTGTTTTAAGTGGTCACACAAGAACCTTTGAGTGTGTGCTAAATGGCTCTTTGTGTCCACACATGTAAACAGCTCACACGTCGTGAGACATGTTTAAACTATTGCACTCCATTCATCTGCTCTATGGTGTGTTACTAACCAGCTTGTGTACGCATCTACAGTAGCCCCGTGACTTCTTTGGTGCTGACTGACAGCTCAAAGCTGACTTCTGACAGTCAACACTTAGGTATATACCTAAATTTTGACTGTCAGAAGTGACAGCTGCTAAACACATGTTTTTTCAGATCATTTGGTTCGGCGTAGGGATACATAATTTGGTCTGGTAACTTTTCAAAGCTGTCAGTCAGCACCAAAGAAGCCACGGGGCTACTGTAGGTCTGATAAATAAAAATAAGCCTAAACATGTAAGGATGTCAATATACTTTACTTATTTACAACAGAAGTATTAGAAAATGATCAAGCGTCAGTACAGATGTTATCTGGAAAAATAAAGGGTAATTTTAAATTTGGTGTAAGAATACAAAGACATTTGTTCCCCTTTTGTCTTGTCGGTGAGTACCAGCGGAGAGGCATGATAATAGTTTTTGGGTGAGCTGAGTCATGATGAACACTCGTAACACCTACCGATGTCAACCATTACCCCTACCACTATTATTATTATTACTACTAATAGTATTTATTTTTTGCTATACCTTCTATGAAATATATAATTTTGGTCTTGCTATTTTTATCTTTAGACGCACTTTTGGGTTCAAAAGACAAAGCCCCAGTAGAAATGTTTAGCAAAAATTCAACTGAATCTAAAGAGTCATTGTTGATGTCTAAAGCGTCTCCCATTTTGTTATATGGTACTTACACTAAATCCTAAAACATTACTGATATATGTTACGATACGGAATTTAAAACAACTCAACAATTCAAGACACAATCACAAAACTAAACTAATCTACACTGAAACGAACCTTTGAAACACATTATAATATGGCCAGAATGTAACTCTCACGAGTCGGGGATAGCCGGCCTACTGGCCGCCTTCTGTGCTCGAGATGGGCAGTCACACGCACATTTTCTTCACGCGCTTGAAAACATGTCATTATTCTTTAAAAAGTGACCATTAATGTGCCAATTTTACATGTTTTTATGTAAAAGGATGTTTTAACTCCTTTTTGAGAACTTTTTGAGATAGTTGAGTTTACTCTGCCTACCCTGACGCCTCACTACTGGCGAGTACTACCCACTAAAGACATTAGACCTCTTTCTGCTTAGTCATACTGTATTAAACCATAGTTATTGTTCTATGGTTGCTTTGTATCAACATGTTTCGCTAATGGTTCGTTTAGTGTTTTATTGCGTCCCATATCACCACCAATCCATTTGAGCCAAATTAATTGATGTAATTGAATAGGAATGAGGAACGCTGAATTTAGAAGAACAGTACCCATATTTGTGTGGAGAGGAATTGAAAAACCATTTAGACAAAACTACCCTCAGTAGGACAAGCAAAGATTCAAACCATGACCTTCTCGTGAAAGGAAAATCAGGACATCTGAGTCTGACATTCAGCCTGCGTGTCCAGCAGTGCAGGAATTGAAGGTATCCCCTCTTCTCGTTTCTCTAATGATCCCTTTACATTTTACAAACCACTATAGAAGCAGAAGAGAACTGAAGAGAGAATTAGTACTATTTACTATTTAGCACCGCGTCTTACTACCCATTCGGGTTATACACTTTTAAGTACTAATTACTCTAATGGATTAGGAATCGGGAAGGTTTAATTTATTAGAAGTTAACCCGCATTTGAGTGGAGGGAGAGTGGAAAACCATTTAGGAAAAACCACCCCCAGTTCACCCGACCGAGATTCGAACCTCGATCTCCCCGTCCTC
>CABFVX010007499.1:6843-21499 GCA_902151425.1 Timema shepardi
CCCCCCCCCAGGTCAAATTTTGATTACTATGTTTAAAACCAGACTAAAGGCGTTCTACGCCAAAAATATTAGTTTTTTCAAATTCTTTAACCACGCTGACAATATACAAAGGAAAATGGATGACATTTCAAATAATGAAATTAACCTAACAATCATAGGAGTGTGAGAAGTTCATCATTTTCAATCTGAAGCAAACTTGAAACGAATATAGGAAATATTCTCAAATCAAAATCATGGTTTCAATATTTTTTATCAGTTGGCTTATGCTTTAAAAAAATATTATATTGTGGGTAATTATTAACTTAATGTAAATTTATGTATTAAAATTACTTGGGAAAATATTTTATTGAACAATTATTTATAATATTTAGTTTTATTCTTATAAATACTATTATTATGATAACATGCAATTCAATTAGTTCAGATTTTCCCCACAAGAATATTAATGTTTAATGCATTTAACAGCTTATAATGTCAATTTTAAATTATTTTAATGTTTGGCTGTCAATATTTTTATTAACAAAGATTCGTAATTGTCAATAAAGAAGAGTTTGCTTCAAATTGTAAAATTAGACTAGGAGATAGCGTGGCTACTTATACTATGTATACACCTGTTCTAAAAAGGTCACAAGAAGCGGCTATGCCCAGTAGCCAGAGGCTCAGACATATCTGGTATTCAAGAGAGCTCCCAACTTACCTTGATCAGCTTGTGCTGCTGCAGGGTCTCCCGAGACACGTTCAGGGGCAAGTCATCGGAATCCACAACCCCTTGCACGAAGCTCAGATAGTTGGGCATCATATCGTTGAATTCGTCCGTGATGAACACGCGTCGCACGTACAACTAAAACAAGGCACACGTACGGTGACTGACCTGATTGGAGGAAAGTCAAAGTCATCGCACACATTTTATTTGACAGCGATCGACTGCCCGTAGCCTCTGTATGGACTAGTTAAACATGATACAACCTCAACAAGTGCTCAGGACTTTTGCGGACATCACAATCTGCTAATATAGTCGATATCTTACGGAACACAAACCTTACAGATCCGGAGTATGTTAACAACGCACTAAACTCTTAGTTTTAAATAACCATGATGAATTCAACACCTTCAATGCTAACTGGTCGCAACAATCAATCATCAATCTTAATGTCACAATTACCCGATTCGGTGACCACATGGTCTAAGGTGTTACTTTCAAAATATACTAGACTGCCACTGACTGGCAAATCAAGGTTAGAATCTCAGTCGAGCGTACCGATCATGGCTTTTCCAAAATGGTTTTACATTCTCCCACCACACAAATGCAGGTACACTGCCTATAAATATAACCGCTCTAATTCATAAAAATCGTTAGTTTAATTAGTACATAAGCATGCATCTCGAACAGGTACCAAGACGCGGCGATAAAAAGAATGCCGTGTGTATTTTGTTCCCTCTTATTTCGCAATACCAGACGGCACAAATCTTTCAACGATCACTTGTAAAGGTATTACCTTAATGTTGTCCCCTTTAGAGCCATACTTATTGAAGCTTTCGCTCGGTTGTGTCTTCGGGACAAATATCAACGACTTGAAGGTGACCTCTCCCTCGGCGATAAAGTGGACCTTGGCGAGTGGCTCCGTGTTATCTTTGGTGAGAGATTTGTAGAACTCGTTATATTCATCGTCCGTAATTTTGGAAGGCCTGAATTTAAAAAAAATAATTAATCACATCAGATATTTTAATGAATAAAAAATCTACTTACGAAAATGCTCAGTTCAGTGTTTTACTCACTTCTGCCAAAGAAACGACTATACATGCCCTGAAAATAACTATCGTGTGTTTTAAATTTCTAACATCAAGGAGTACATTTTTCTGATTGGTGTGTAGGCTAGAGCCGTGCAAAGCTTCGGAAAAATGTCAGCTTTGATTTCGAATTAAAAAAAAAAAATTGCTTTAACAAATATAAAGCTTTGCCAATAAAATTATTTACAGCTAAAGAGACAATTTTCAATCATTGCCATTTTGAGTTGTTTTATACATTGCAAATTAATATTCATATGAAACAACATGAGGAAGGTGTATAACAGGTAATGAAGCACATATATGAAGGTAGAGTGTGGATCAAAAGTAAGGGATAAGCCATGTAATACGTGGCTAAATGTTTTAGACGAATGTTTGAAAAAGAGAAACAATAGTTTTAAGGATAAAAGAGCATGTATGACTCGGTGAATGGATGTTGTTGAAGAGAAGGGCGTATGCAAGTATAGGGAATTATCGAGAAAGTTAGTGAGGATGGATTAGGTACGGAGTTGTGTTTTGAGCTATATTAGCAGTTTCTTCCCTACCACGTAAGGGAATGGTGAGATTATTAATGTACAAAGCCTAAAGTAATTGATTTATCAAATTAGAATAGAGTATACAAACAAGTGACAAAACATTTTTTAAATGATTTTAACGCATTCAATTATAGAACTAAATCAAATATGATATTATTTCAAGTATAAAACAATTAGCAAAGATATTCAAACTTGGATTTCGGTTTGTTTCAAATTTAAAAAGAGGACTCTGCTCCATTTTTATCCTACTTGTTGTCTTGCGAGGCACTCACTTGCGGGTCCAAATAGGTTTGCTGTCGTTGACCACCTCCCAATCCCACACGGTTTTATCCACCTGCTTGGTTTTGGGTTTATCTTCTTGCTTCTCGTCCTCCACCTGCGCATCGTCGTCAGAATCCAACTTCTCCTCTTCGTCAGCTTTTTCCGTCGCATCTTCATCCTCCTCGATTAGCTCGTCAACCTTCACAGTCTAGAAGGGAAAACATGAAAAACACTTATAGTTTAGCAGTCAATTTAATTTGTTTGTCATTCTGCGGTCGATTCTAAGAAGAAAGTCCGACCGGACGGGTCATATTACGAGGAGAAATGACTTGAGTGATGTCAAAGAAGGCGAGGAGGAAGGGGAACAACAAATTGACAAAATAAATGATGGATGACCTCGACCAAGAAAACAATATGAAGGTTATAAAAAAAAGACATGCTAGAGAACTCAACTAGACAAGGCGACGGACCTGTCAAAAGTCAGGAGAGTAATAAATAATGTCATTCAGGAAGGATATACCCGAGTTGTTTGAGTCTTGAACCTCTCGATTATAATACACCTCATATTCCACGACACAAAACCAATACAGTAATCAATATATGTTGGTACAGTAGCCCCATGACTTCTTAGGTGCCGACTGACAGCTCACAGCTGATGGCTTTGAAGTTACCAGACCAAATTATGTATCCCTACGCCGAACCATATGATCTGTAAAAACATGTGTTAAGCAGTTGTCACTTCTGACGGTCGAAATGTAGGTATATACCCAAATGATGACTATCAGCTGTCAGTCAGCACCAAAGAAGCCACGGGAATACTTTAGTCGGTCTAAAAATAAAACCAGACCAAAACAGTCTTATGTACTCATCAGTAGTAGGCGGAAACATGACAAACAAATATTTACAGCACGTTACATGAACCAAGACAAACAAATATTGCCGGTACTCACCTTACTACTCCACAAATAAATGGGGAAGTTAATGAACTGGGAGTATTTCTTGATCAAATTTTTCACCGTGTCCTGTTCCGCAAAATCAAATGCCTCTTCTTTCAAGTACAAACTGTGGAAAAATAAATATTTTAGTTACTCATACAGTTGCATCGAACTAGATCAAGTTATCGGGGCCTTAACCCTTTAGTAAATATTTTATATGCATCCCAACATCCTTGTAATGATGTGAATATAGCAATAGTTAGATTCTCTGAGGGATAAATATTTAGAAAATATTTTTTTTTGTGGTCAACTCTATTAGTGTTATTTAATAAAACATTGAAAGGAGGATAGAAGGGCTAAGCCTACACACTTACCAGAAGACTATAGGACTCAAAGTTTAGTCTCTTATTCTGAAGGAGGGAACCAAAAATTTAAAAATCATGTGTTTTGTTGTCATTTAATTGTGAACTTTGAGGCCTACAGTTTTCTTGCGAGTGTGTAAGACTTGCTCTTCTATCCTCTTTTCAATGTTCGATTTAAAATATCCGTTGGGCGCTATTTATCCAGTGTTAAGTAGAGCCAATTTGAATCCTCCATCTTAAGAAACTAAATCTTCAAAAATGCTAATAGCAGGTGTCATGTGGTCATCACAACGAACCCTTCGGTCGTTAAACTCAGTTTCCTAGATCAACGCTGCTACATATGTCTTCAAGTAGCTCCTCATGTGTCCTCACAAGGCCGAGTTTAACCTCATTCCAGGCCCGCGCCGGGGATCGAACCCGGGACCTCTGACCACTGGACCATGTTGGAGCTGAACCAGCATAAAGCAGAATCAAAGCACTAAAACAAATTCAATTTTTTTAGTGACCATTAAAAGAAGGAGTATATTCTAAATGTGGGTGTACCTGACTTGCGTCCCCCTCTTGAGGGTGTCCCCCCGAGGATCCTCTGCGATGCTGAAGCTAGCGGCGTCAGACTCCCACACGTACTGCACGTCATCATTGTTCTTGGTAGTCACCACCACTCGGTCAGCCACTGACATTTAACAAACAGTCGAATAAGAACACACCGCTCGAGATACAAGTTGCCAACGTTACGTTTAACAAATGGAGTGCCCGAATATATATATATTAACAAATCTAAATGATGCAGACAATGAAACTGTTATGTATGGATTTAATAAAATTAATTGAAAATTAAAATAATAGATTATTATTATTAGCACCGCGTCTTACTACCCGTTCGGGTTATACACATTTACGCTAATGTGTAATGGTAGGGTGATTGTGAGATGAAATGGAGGACCTACAGTTTAACGTGGAATCCGAACCACGGTGGCGGCCTGGCATTCCCCACATTCACAAGATGTCTTGTCAGAGGTGAAGAAAGGGTTAAAATAATAGACATTTAGAATAATAAATAAAGTATACAAATAAACTTGTATGTGCAAATTCAATCAAGAAAGCCCACCTCAGGAAAGAGGAAAAATGTGGAAAGAATCTCATGAATAAAGGCGACATCTTTCTTATATAATAGAAGTAGTAAACCATTTAAACACAAATATATTGATATTTTGGCAATGGTGTCTGTAACAAACAAAAAAAGGGGGACTAGCAAAGCCACTTTAATCTATCAAAATAATTGCTATTCAAGTATCGCTCGAAGGTGTATTGACTAATATAATAGTGTAAAATAGATAATATACATTTGGATTAGAGTTGTATCCTTACCCAAGAAACAAGAATAGAAACCGACACCAAATTGGCCGATCATGTCATTCAGGTCCTGGGACGAAGTGCTGGAGTCTTGCATCTTGCTCAGGAAGTCGGCCGTCCCAGACTTTGCGATCGTCCCTAAGTTAGTCACCAGATCCTTCTTCGTCATGCCGATTCCCGTGTCAATGATATGCAGCACGTGGTTTTCTTTATCCACCTGAAATATAAATTATAGACGACGTCAAGTTTTATGCACCTGTCCATCACCTCTGTAAGTTTTGTTTTGATCGCAACTGGGTTGAAAAATAGTCTTGGGTGTGACGTGAAAGTGCGCGAGATGTGATTCCAATCTCATTCCGAGAGAAGTATTGAACGCTTCTCAGGCATTATATATGGTTAACCCGCGGTGTTATTTTGTCAACGATTCATTTTAGACGGTGTAGGCAAAAACCTAAATCCAATAGTAAGATTATTTATTTAGCACCGCGTCTTACTACCCGTTCGGGTTATACGCTTTAAGTACTAATTACTCTAACGGAATAGGAATTGGCAAGGTTGAATTAGAGGAAGTGAACCCGCATTCGCGTAGGAGAGCGGAAAACCATTTAGGGGAAAAACCACCCCCAGTTCACCCGACCGAGATCCGAACCTCGATCTCCCCGCCCTCAGCAGTCGAGCTTCAACACGACAAGCGCGTTAGCCAACTACGCCACCGAGGCGGGTCTCAATAGTAAGAGACGCAATCAAACTGTAATAAATGCCTTTTTTTTCATATTTTTTCAAAGAGTCATTTATTTGATCCAAGTTAGAAGTACCTTTATTTTTATACTTAGTTCTTCGGTGGCACTCAGCACCGAGCGATCGGTGAGTGACAATAAACGTATTTTGTCCAGAGCATCTGAAGCGTTCGATATCAATTCCCTCAAAAATATCTGAGAAGAAAAAACACATAAGTTACAAACAATATATTAAAACATGACAAAAGAGGTTGCAAATTTACCTTACAATGTTTTAAAAAAACCATTTAACACACCTTAACTTAATGGAGTACAAATGAGAAAGTACAATACACGTTTTTACCGGAGGAAATGACAACACACACACACATACATAAAAATAGGGCTTTTTTGCGCCGTAAAAGATCAGTAATCACAATTGTTTTAAAAAATATTATAAATAGCCTGATAAATATTTTTATATTGATCAAATTCTTACTTCTTTGTTGCGATAAAGTGAGTTAATGATGAGTTTCATCATACGATTGACTTCAGCCTGAAACTGAAACTTCTCGGCCTTATCCCGCACTTCTTTCATTTGAGCTACATTTAAACTATCGATATTTATTGCTTCTTCCTCTCGTTTCAGTAATTCATCATCTGAAACAGAAAAATTGACAGTTTGTATTTGATTCAGCAGATATAAAGACATCTGCAGTCAGGGCCACTCAAGACGATTCCCGGGACCGAGGAAATGGGATTTCAGGGGGCCCCATTCCAATAAATATATCCCCAGTAACATAATAGTACAACTATGTGCTACATAAACAAATATACCCGCCTCGGTGGTGTAATTGGCTAACCCGCTAGTCGTGTTGAGCTCGACTGCTGAGGGCAGGGAGATCGAGGTTCGAATCTCGGTCGGGTGAACCGAGGGTGGTTTTTCCTTAATGGTTTTCCACTCTCCCTCCACGAAAATGCGGGTTCACTTCCTCTAATTCAACCTTCCCAATTTCTAATCCATTAGCGTAATTAGTACTTAAAGCGTATAACCCGAACGGGTAGTAAGACGCGGTGCTAATATTATATTATTATTATTATACATAAACAAATACGAGTTTTCTTCCATTATCACAATTCAGGATTATCATCTTCATAAAGCAAAACAACCCTTTTTTACTAACAATGCGTCATACTACCCTTTCAGGTTATATGCTTATATTATAATTATGTTAATGGTTCTAATATAGGGATTGGGAAGGTTATATTTGTAGGAAGTGTACCCACATTTGCGTGGAGGGCGGAAAACTATTTTGAAACCCTTTTTTTCCTCCCAGTACACCCAACCAAAATTTGAACTTTGATCTCCCTGTCATTAGCAGTCTAGTCTACTGCGAGAGTAGTGCCTTAGACCATGTAGCCACCAAAGCGAGTGAAACCATTTTTTAGAAGACAGTATTGGCCTGACTATAGTATGACCTTGCACGTAATACAACCCTAAAATGTTGGGGTTTGGCATTAAGAATAAATGGAAACTTAATACAGCCATAAAGTATGACACAGTTATATGTTATAATTATTTAGGTTCTTCTCAGTCCCTTGTTTGATTGAGAAACCTAGGAATCCGTTTTAACACCATCACTATCTTGCACATCTGCCACGGGTGTTTTTATAATATCGGTAATACAGTACTCCTGAATCTGCCACCAACTAACGTGAACTACTGAATTACTAGTTCAGGGAGACTTAAGGGTAGAAATCCTCTCTTTATTTCTGTTTGACCTTGAGTTTATTATTAGATGTCTGCAATGATTCCTGCCATGTTAGTCTAACATACAGTAGCCCCGTGGCTTCTTTGGTGCTGACTGACAGCTCACAGCTGACTTCTGACAGTCAACATTTAGGTATATACAGTAGAATATACAGTAGCCCTGTGGCTTCTTTGGTGCTGACTGACAGCTCACAGCTCACTTCTGACAGTCAACATTTAGGTATATACAGTAGACCCGTGGCTTCTTTGGTGCTGACTGACAGCTCACAGCTGACTGCTGACAGTCAACATTTAGGTATATACAATAGCCCCGTGAGTTCTTTGGTGCTGACTGACAGCTCACAGGTGTCACTTCTGAGAGTCAACATTTAGGTATATACAGTAGACCCGTGGCTTCTTTGGTGCTGACTGACAGCTCACAGCTGACTTCTGACAGTCAACATTTAACATTTAGGTATATACCTAAATTTTGACCGTCAGAAGTGACAGCTGCTAAAAAAATGTTTTTGCAGATCATATGGTTCGGCGTAGGGATACATAATTTGGTCCATTAATTTTTGAAGTTGTCAGCTGTGAGCTGTCAGTCAGCACCAAAGAAGCCATGAGGCTACTGTATATGCGTATAGTTTTCGAAAGGACATTTTTATGAGAAAAAAAAACCTCAGTGAGAAAATAAGTAGCAACAAAAATTGCCTTTCATAAACTTGTGCCTATGACAAGACCATGATATAAAATATTTATACGTGTGAATGCATGACTTACTACTAAACTACCAAGGCTGTATCCGAATAGTAAAGTACACTTATCACACACTTGAGTCTGCAGTGCTGCTTCCTACCAATAAGCGTAGAAACCATTTAAAACCCCATCTATCAGTCATCACAGAAAACATTACTCTACGAGCGCCATCTTTAGCAGATGAAAAAATAAACAACTGCCAGTCAAACGCCGTGTCTAGGGCGACTTGCCATCGCCCTTGGGTATTTCCAAGGGTGTGTGAGGGGTGCATCGGCACACTTCGCGACTATTCGGACGGCTTTATCACATGATTGCCAATGCAACTATTAAGTGAACGTCAAGAGTCAACGGAGCGTGAAGTAGACTATTCTGATACAGCCCAAGTTAATTATAAATCTTAAGTTAGATTTCAGTTTGTATTTGGAATTTCAAAGTTCTGCAGAGGCTTTTTTTAAAAAAAAAAAACTCCTCGTTGTATCCACAAGTACAAACTGTAGATGTAGAATATTGGGTAGTTGGCCTACCTGTTCTTAGTGCCTCCCTGCTTGCTCCTAGATCTACATCCACCGTGTTGGTAAGAGTGTCATCGACGTCTTCCGATGATGCTTGTGCATAACCTTTAAAAAGAAAACAAATTAAACCCTATAAAATAACACACTTAATGTGGGGAAATTTAGTAAGTAGGCCTAACCAAAAGCAAATTTCCACGATGTTGGTACCGCTCCTCAATGGCGAAACGAGGGTTGTGGTGGGATTAGTAGACATCTTGATTTAAACTGATTAATAAGCATTTAGACATTTCTGGTGACAAATATTAATATTGCCACCATACACAATACTTTAGAATCATATTTCCGTGTTTCAGGGTGGCTTATACTCTTATACTCTGCCCAGTTTAGACTAATATTTAAAATATTATCGAAAAAAAATATCAAAATAACAGTAAATTAATTCTGTGGAGTCTGTGATACTTTTCAATTTCAGGATAAGAAACAAATTAAGCTTCACAATACTGAGGATATACTATTTGCAAATTTTATTTTAAAATAAAATTGATATATGAAGTTAAACTTTTATTTTATTTCAATTTTTTATATATTTACTCTTTGAGGCGGGGGGAGGGGGTAGTAATATAGGAATGTACTTTTAAGAGTACCATTAGCGGGTGACCTAGTGGTCTAGGGGTAACGTGTCGGACTTCTGTGCTAGGGGTCTGGGGTTCAATCCTCGGTCCCGGCACAGATTTATCTGATTGCCAAACCCTTCAACTCTGACAAGTATATTAATCACAACTTGTGAATGTGCGGAAATGTCAGGCCTCCACAGTGGTTCGGATTCCACGTTAAACTGTAGGTCCTCCATTTCATCTCGCAATCACCCTACCATTACACATTAGCGTAAGTGCGTATAAACCGAACGGGTAGTAAGATGCGGTGCTAATAATAATAGTATCATTAGCATGTTAGTTTCACATTGATCAATGACGTTTTAATGGTGTGTCAGAGGACGAGTCATTGTAATAGGTTGCGTCAATATGATAAAGTGAGTGGACCACGAATAAAATATAAAACAAGACGTTAATAAACTGTAAGAAGCCGGTTCAAAACAAATTTTAGTTATTTTATAATCACTTTTGAGATAGATATAGCGAGTTTAACTTACCACATAACACTAAAAGGAAAACAAGAAATAAACCCTTGCTCCACATCATTGAATAGTTATTGGAGACTAATATTAGTCTCAATTCGGCTAGACACTTTAATATTTACACAATTTTAACCTCATTAACTAACAAATAGTTTATCCGTAGAGTTTTATAGAACGACCAGATCTGTCATACATTCCAGACCAATCATTAAATACCACGCATAATACGACTACCAATAAGATCAAACTACAAAAGCAATGTTCTCCAATCAGAAATAGCTATGTGTACAGATTAAAATGTACAGTGAAGCAAACAAAAGAAATAAACTCTCCTACAGATTGATAATACAATAATTGCGATAAAATAATTTTTAAGGTCTGAGACGTATCAACTAATGGGGTATAAAAGAAAAAGTCGCTCAACTTTATTTAATCTGACTTTTTTTGCTTTGACTGTTTTGCTTGTGTACGTAATTATTCTCTCCATATTACAATCTTTGTAAACATAATTTTCAAAAACTTGTCAAATAGCGTGAAAAATAAAGATTTATGTATCGGCTCTATATTATCTCTATACTGTCAAATTGATAAATAAGGTTAGAATTGTTGATGTAGAAGCAGTGAGTAACTTTGAAGCTGTCAATACAATTTATTTTATAATTATTTCAATTATACATAAATGAAAAATAATGAGTCAACTTAGAAAAACTAGAGAAATATCACATTAAATATAAGACATTTCTTGTATTCTCTATTGGCAGCACTAGCTGTGAGTTAAACTTTTTCTTAGTATAAAAATATTATGTTGAAGGGTTCATGGAAAACCGATGAAAATGATGAAGGTAAAATCTCATATGAGCTCAAAATTAAGTGACAACACAAATATTTTAAACATAGGTTTGAGATGTGTTGACAAAAGACTTGGGTTTTCCTTTGAAAATTTACAAACACTCCTTTTTTGAGATGGTAACAAAAGCCTAAGCAACAAATTCATTGAGAATAAGAAACCACAAATCTTTTGGAATGGAAATGGTAAAATAAAGTGAAAAAAATCCTAACCGAATCTTATGATCTGTAGAGAGACCAATGTTACATCAAATATTTTAAAGGACCAAATGTTCAATGTGGTACGTTCATAGTGGGATTTGAATGGCTGTGGAAATATTGTTTCCATGACTAATAAATTAATTGATCAAATAATGTTTTTCAATTTATTTCATGATAATAGTTAATCGTAGCAGCAAATACACAAATAGATTGTGTTAAGAACTTTAAAAGCTATGAAAACCCCGAATAAACCAGGGCTGAATTCCCAAACTCGGGCTAAAGGGAGGGGCGAGGGGGGACTAATCTCTTAACAAAGTGACCAAATAGCACTTTGTGAACTGACGGCTTAAAACTAACTAATTCTATATGGCATAAAACCCAATCTTCAGGCTATAGTATAAGTCAGAAGATGGCAACTAGTCTTGTGATTGAATGGTCTGTCTCGAGGTAATTTTCAGTCAATTGCGTACGGAAACTACCGTGTCTTTTAAAAGAGATCTTTGTGTTTTTTTAAACTCGCAAGAAGATCCACTTCGGTAGCTGCACGGTCTAAGGCATTACTCATGTGTTAAGACTGGACAGCCAAGGACAGGGAGATCGGGGTTAGAATCCCGGTTGGTATACTATGAGTGTTTTTTCCTTAAATGGTTTCCCATACTTCTTCCACGAAAATACAGGTATACTTCCTCATTCCTACCACATTATAGTAGTATTATTATTATTAGCACCGCGTCTTACTACCCGTTCGGGTTATACGCACTTGCGCTAATGTGTAATGGTAGGGTGATTGGGAGATTAAATGGAGGACCTACAGTTTAACGTGGGATCCGAACCACGGTGGAGGCCTGGAGGTGAAGGAAGGGTTTGGTAATCAGATAAATCTTTGCCGGGACCGAGGATTGAACCCCGGCCGCCAGCATAGAAGTCTGACACCTCTAAAAATAAAAAATAATCTAAAATGATACATTATTTGACCATGCCAGGAATAGAACCTGAGCCTATAAACCAAGTATACAGAGGCGCTACCACTGAGCAGTATTGAACACGATTAAATAACAGACTATTTGGTTACATAGGAATCTCATATGTGCAGTTCTTTTTGTCATGATACAAATATTTTAGAGAGGCATTAGGTTAAGTGAACCCGCCTCAGTGGCGTAGTTGGCTAACGCGTTAGTCGTGTTGAGCTGCTCGACTGCTGAGGACGGGGGAGATCGAGGTTCGAATCTCGGTCGGGTGAACTGGGGGGGGATTTTCTTAAATGGTTTCCCACTCTCCCTACACGCAAATGCGGGTTCACTTCCTCTAATTCAACCTTCCCAATTCCTAATCCGTTAGAGTAATTAGTACTTAAAGCGTATGACCTGAATGGGTAGTAAGACGCGGTGCTAAATAATAATATTATTATTATTGTTATTATTATTATTATTAGTCTAAGTGAAGTTGTTTTTTTCCCCTCCAAATTATAGCAGTATTCATCGACATCGAAGCTGATCAAACTAATGTGGATGATGAATCGGATGACGACGGTGCTAATAATTGTGGCTCTTGGTCACAATTGCCCGACCTTGTGGTCGAACAAGTGTTTTCTTACCTGACAATCCGGCAGCGTTACTACGCGTCGCTGGTGTGTAGGTCGTGGAGCGCGGCGTTCGACTTGCAGCACGTGTGGGCCACATTCACGTTTGACGACTCGACTCTAACTCGGCGGAAATTCAACTATTATTATGGTTGGCAGGTATGCTAAGGCTATGTTTTAATTGTTTTTAAATGTTTGAAATAATAATAATAATTTAATACAAGCTTACCTGATAATAAAATATAATATCCCTCAAATTAAGAATCAGATATAGCTGACTCGTTTAAGTGGTCCCACGGTCTCAGGATATATATATATATATATATTTTTTTGCACTGCGTCTTACTACCCGTTTGGGTTAGACACTCGTGTACTAATTTCACTAATAGTTTTAGAGATTGGGAAGGCTATATTTAAAGAAAGTGTACCCGCATTTGTGTGGCAGGAGAGTGGAAAACCATTTTGGGGGGAATAAAACCACCCTCATTACATTCGACCAGGATCAAACCACATCTGTCCGTCATCGACAGTCTAGTCTTCTGCGAGAGTAGCGCGTTAGACCACGCGGACACCGAAGTGGCTCCAAGGCAATAATCTTGCATTAGACTAAACTGCCGATGATGAGATGTGGTTTGATCCCGGTCGAGCGTACTTTGGGTGGTTTTTCCAAAACGGCTTCCTACTCTTTCTCTCCCCAAACAAATGAGGGCACACTACATCTAACTTAAACCTTCCTTATCCCTAATTAGTACATAATCTACTGTATAACCCAAACAGGTAATAATATGCGATGCTAAAAATGTATATATCTCTAGTTTTTGTGTGTTTTTGGGGAAAAATCTTTAAGGTAATATCGGGTTATAATGCAAAGGAAGTGGAGTAGCCTAACATATTTATATAACTTTTTTAGGTAATAGTAAAAATATTATAAATGTGGTTTAGGCTTCTCTCTATTTAAGGTACCATTTAACTACATCAAATTGGATTTTTTTCTTTAAAAATAATTTTGAAAATATTTCACATAAGTCTTCAAAGAGGAAAAAATACTAACATCATTGTAGTTATTTTTGTTCATTTTTTTTAACATTAGGGACAGTAGCAGATTTAGGTTTGAGGACGCCCTAGTCCCGAGACGATATGGCGCCCTTTTTTTTTGTAACAGTATATATATATAAACATATATATACATATATGTGTGTGTGTATAAAATAATGAAAATAATAACAATAATAATAAGAAATCTAATTCAGGTATAAATTACACATTTATTTTTTTAACATAACAATTAAATATAGAATTAATAATAAATTGCTTGTAATTAAAATATAAATTATTTCAATTAAAAATTTTGGCGCCTCTCAAAATTTGCTGCCCTAGGCCCGGGCCTCATGGGCCTAAGCCTAAATCCGCTACTGAGTAGGGATATTTGTAGCTAATTTTTAGATTTTGGGAAATCTATCTCCTAAATAAAATATCTCTCCCTAGACACAAATATTCATTCCAAAATTTTATATGATTTTTTTTCCTCCTCCCCCATTTATTATTTCAGCATGTTCTCGACCACATGAGGCTTCAGAACTGTTTATCAAGGATCGGTCGTAACATCCGATGCCTCACGTTTGCACCGCTGGTGAATTTCTTTAATCTCTATGAATTCATGAACATGTTCTCATACTTTGCCGAACAACCACCGCCCGCTAACTTGGGCATTGGCCCCAACATAAGGAGTCTAAGATTCGTATTCCCCTGCAACATGGCTGTCGGGGACGAGACAGAGCAGGCACATATTTTTGGAACAGGCGGTAAGAATAAAGTTTTTCTCTCAGTGGGAGGGGGGGGGGGGGGTAATCTAGAAATGAAAACAGGGTGGGGGGTTTTTTTAATTTTTTTTTTATTTTTTTTTTTATGTTTTAATTATGAAGGGAA
>CABFVX010007500.1:9099-30420 GCA_902151425.1 Timema shepardi
GCCGGTGTCTTTGGGTTGTAGGTGGGGTTTTGTTGCCCCCCCCCCCCCTGGGTGGGAAGGGGGCAGCCCCCCCCCCCCCCCCCCAAGGGGCTTACGTAATACTTGAACACCCCGTTATGGTATCGAAGGTAAGTGACGGATGTGTGCGTGGTACACAGGAGAAATGGACGAGAGACCCGTTCAGTGCGGACAAAGACGACGACGGGAACATCTATGCGAGAGGCTCCCAAGATATGAAGTGCGTGGGGATCCAGTACTTGGAGGCCATCAAGAGGCTCAGGAGCGAGGGGACAAAGCACAGGAGAACAATCCACATCTCTTTTGTGCCAGGTTAACTATTATTTGAGGATTTAAACAAATTTCTTAAAAAAACTTGTTTTTGGTAAACTACCCTTAAATATATGTTTGTTTGAAGAAAATAAACAAACATTGTCACTAACTGTAAAACCAGCCTTATACACTTATTTTTAACAAAAAAAAACACTCAAATTTTCAAAATAATAATAATAATGATAATAATAAAACTTACTACCCATTCAGATTATACTATTAAGTACTAATTACACTAATGTGTTAGGAATTGGGAAGTTTTAAAATAAAGGAAGCGAACCCACATTTACGTGGAGGGGAAGTGGAAAATCATTTATGAAAAACCACCCCCAGTTCACCCGGGCGAGATTCGAACCTTGATCTCCTTGTCCTCGACAGTCTAGTTCAACACGAAACTAGCGTGTTAGCTGACTACACCACCGAGGCAGGTTATATTTTCAAAAAAAACAGACAAGAAAAACTATCCAGTAATATTATTATTATTATTTAGCACAGCGTCTTACTACCCATTCGGGTTATATGCTTTAAGTACTAATTACGCTAATTGATTGGGAATTGGGAAGGTTGAATTAGAGGAGGTGAACCCGCATTTGCGTGGAGGGAGAGTGGAAAACCATTTAGGAAAAACCACCACCAGTTCACCCGACCGAGATTCGAACCTCGATCTCCCCGTCCTTGGCGGTCGAGCTCAACACGACTAGCGCGTTAGCTAACTACGCCACCGAGGCGGGTTCCAGTAATATATTAGTTGCCCTTAAACAAATGTTTCTCCCTAAACAAGTACACAGTGAAATTTATCAAGTAAAACAATCCTCATTTATTCTGTTTTAAACAACATTATTAATAACTATTTTAGAAAAATTTTGAATTTTCAAAAAGCAGTCATCAGTAAGTAAGCTAGCCTTAATTGGAGGACTGTAATCATAATTTCCTTTAAAAATACACTTAGGTATGACTAAATATAAAGTTTTAACAAAACCATTATAACCGACTCAGCCTTGACCCAGCGACAGATAAATATGGGCACAGAAACAATTGTAAGACCCACTATTGGGGTTTGTAGGTAGTAAAATGTTGATTCATCATAATCTCAAGGTCACAAACGTTCACAATTACATTAATTTCTCAAAATAATAAAGCTAAATCTTGAAACTCTTGATAATAATTTCAAATTCTAATAATTCATGGGTGTTTATGAAAATATGTTTGTGTCATGTATATACTTACAAAAATATATTTTCATAATTAAAAAACTCGACCTTTGAACACGAGCCTGGGGAAAATTCTTGGATAGCTGTTTGGTAGAGCACCAGCGAGCTAAGACAAAGGTGTTGGGTTTGATTCTCGTGTACATATACTATTCTGACTAATTTTTATTATTATTAGCACCGCGTCTTAATACCCGTTCGGGTTATACGCACTTACGCTAATGTGTAATGGTAGGGTGATTGTGAGATGAAATGGAGGACCTACAGTTTAACGTGGAATCCGAACCACGGTGGAGGCCTGGCATTCCCCACGTTCACAAGATGTCTTGTCAGAGGTGAAGGAAGGGTTTGGTAATCAGATAAATCTGTGCCGGGACCGAGAATTGAACCCCAGACCTCCAGCACAGAAGTCTGACACCTTACCCCTAGACCGCCAGGTCACCTCCGACTAATTTAATTTTACTATTTCTAAACGCTCTCAATCGATTTAAAATCTAACTTTCATTGTTCCCTCTTTGCTCTTTTGTTATAATGACATTTTCTAGTCTCCGAGAAACATAAATAACTCTGTTAGTCAATATGTATTTTACGATAAAGCAGGAGTATTCAAGGTAATACAAATAAACTTGTCAGATAAAGATGACTTACTACCTGTATCACTTTATTTTGATTAGACTCCATTTTGATAATTTGTTACTGATAATGTCATTGTGTAATAGCCTAACAAATACTTGCATGTTTATTTGAAAAGACCCAAACAAATATTAAATCTTTACCTTAACTATATTTATAAATATACCTAGCTCAGGAGTTCACAAACTTTTTAGACTGAAGGAGCCCTTGCACCAGAAAAAAAAAACATGCTGGACTGCTTATAAAATTTTGTTACACTAATATTATGAACATTTAATAACAACAGTCGGTAACCTGGCGGTCTAGGGGTAAGGTGTCAGACTTCTGTGCTGGCGGCCAGGGTTCAATCCCCGGTCCCGGCACAGATTTATCTGATTACCAAACCCTTCCTTCACCTCTGACAATACATGGCTTCATATGCCTTATAATATAACTTAAGACTAGGACAGGTACAACAACTACATTTCACCACCAATGGTCAATTTTTCAGCTATGCCAGGAATCTAACACAGGACCTTCAACTCAGTAGGCAGACATGCTACCAATTGAGCTATAAAGTGTTTGACTCAAATTTAATAATATTTATATGTCTGGATGTTTTCTTTTTGTTTATTTATATTTGTATACAATGCGCCTTTTTTTTTTCTTCAGTTTTTCACTTTCATGATTTTATTATTTTCACATTTCAAAAAAATGTTCGTGGCCCACCAAAAATGGGCTTGCGAGCCACAGTTTGGTAACCGCTGAGCTAGACTAAAGAAACAGGATATCCTACCAGACTTATAAGATCGCTCTGAGTAGTTGCGCCTCCTTGAGACTAAACCACCGGTCTGTGTCGCAGATGAAGAGATTGGGGGCGTGGACGGGATGAGGCCCTTCGTCCACACGGCCGACTTCAAGTCGCTCGGTGTCGGGTTCACTCTGGATGAAGGCATCGCTAGTCCCACCGAGGATTACGCCCTCTTCTACGGGGAACGCAGCATATGGCGTGAGTGACCATTTCCCGCTAAAATAGTTATCACTTTTACGTTGAAATTGTTTGTCCTTTTCTATTTTTTGGGGGATTCCTTGCACACTTTAACCAGGATATCGCAGCTCACGCCACTTTTTTTTTTATCGACATTTAAGAGTTAAGGAATGGTCTCGGTTGAGGACAAGCTCGTCGAGGCATTTTACCACGGGTGCTATCCAATCACTATTTAGATGCTTTTATAATCATGGATATTGATAAAAATAAAGAAAAGGGGAAAAATAAACTAATAAGTGTAAATTTAATGAAGAAATCCCACCAAGGGGAAAAGTAAAAATGTGGGAAGAATCCAATACACAAAGGTGCAATCAACTTTCTTTCTTCTGTCTTCTATCATCCTTTACAAATGTCCTTTTCCTCCCTGTTATGTGCTGTTTTCTTGTTTCCTCCTATAGGAAATTGTTTTTCACATTTCCCCTTCCTCCCTGACGAGTTGTGATAGAACGAAACCTAGGTGGGGGGATGGGGTGATAAAGATCCATTTTCTTTAAGAGGTAGCCATTACCTTTTTGTCCACTGGTTGAAATTTAAAGTGTGAACTGTGTTCTTTTCACTGGAAAAACTCGTTTGTTCCCTTTATATCTTTGTGCACGTCTTTCCGGTGCCTTCTTCCAAATATAACAAAATATTATTATTGTTATTTTATAGGTACTGCTAATATCTATCAAAAGTGACAGCGACTTGGTTGTATGAATGTGTGGAACAACTGTTTTTGTGACTTGCGCAACAGCTGTCGAAGCTACTTCCTATCTAAATGTGACGGAGTAACCCTTGAGACAGGAAGGGGGATGAGGGCACTGAGCCACTTGTTTTAACTCCCTGTATTCTATGTTGGGGTGGGAGGAGGGGATGTATAATTGAATTCATGTTTGACCTTGGTTTGGAGGCTTCATCCACATCAGATATATAAATGACTCTAGGTCATCTGTCCACTTGTGTGTTAAAAAAACCGGCGAGTGAGGGCGTTGGCAGAGTGGTGGGTTCAGACTCCTGGGGTTCTGGGCCTCGCCGTTCGTGTGGTGAGCCGTTTTAGAGCTCCGGTGCTAACCCGGACAGTTAGTGGTACATGGGCGGCTCCACTCGTACACACAAGTAGTAAGAGATTACTTTCCCACGCGCGATGGGTGTAATCCCACCCCCCTACACACGGAAAAGAGTGGAGGTTGCAAGGTCGCTTCTGTGAGCGGAAGTAAACAACTTCAGGTACCATCCTGTATAGATGGTAGACACGAGTCCCCGGTGCCGGTCATACCGGTGTATACTGGTAGGGGAGGAGGAGTTAATGCTCGCCTCCCCGGATATCCGGCCTGATCCGGATCATTCCACCCTTTGGGGTGCAGGGATTGGAGCTTTTTAGGTATCGACCTAGAAACTGCCGCAGGTCATGATGTCCAGGGGGGGCTGGGCCACACTGCCGGTGTAAGTGTACAAGCACGTACAATAGTAGTAGTGGCCACTCGTGTGAATCACTCTCTCTCTATCTCTTTGTGTTTGACTCAAAAGAGATCCATGTCCGCTGTCCCGGGACTCCTGGTCACGGCTCGCTGATGCACCCAAACACCGCCGGGGAGAAGGTCCGTATCATCATCAATCGTTTCATGGACTTTAGGCAGGAACAAAAGAAGAAGCTGGCGGCAAACCCGCACCTCACAGTCGGGGACATCACCACCATCAACCTCACGCAACTTAAGGTGAGTCATACAGTCTTCACCGCTTAATTACACCCTGACTGAGTACACTATGCTCCATTCGGGCTATACGCTTACGTGCTAATTACGCTAATAGGTTAGGTATGATGCAGGTTACATCTTACAGAGAAAGTGCACCCCCATTTGTGTGGAGAGAGTGGGAAATTGTTTGAGGAAAAACCACCCTCAGTACATTCAACCGGGATAAAATCTTGATCGGCCCCGTCATTGGCAGTATAGGCTATCGCGAGATTAGCGTGTTAGACCATGCGGCCGCCGAAGCGGGTTATACCTACAGCAATATTTTAATTTAATCAATTAATACTAACTTATTTTATATATGATACAAAGCTACAACATTAATTGTATGAATGCTAATCTAACACTATTAGTTTGGTTTTCATGATGTATTTTAAAAAAAATTGATATAAATCTTTTAAAAGGTTTTACAATATTCAATATAAAAGGCAAATTCTGTTGTTTTTTTAACGTTAGTTATTGTGTTTCATGTCTGGCAGAGGAAATTATTTGTACTGTAAGTATAGACATTAATAAATTGTTTTTATACGCTATGAGAGACAAAGTTTTTAGCTCTTGGGTTTAAAATCACTATTAGATATTTTCTCATGGGATGAGTTTTGTTGGGAAGTGGATGTAGTTTTGATATTTTAATATTCATTGGAATATAAACACATTTTTAGGGGTGCTCGAATTTCACTTTTTAAACGCAAGTACAAGCTTGAAACATGTGAAGTGAAGTCAAAGTCAAATATAAGGTTTTTGTTGTCGTCGTCACATAACAATACTTTTAATTCCTAAACTATCCGTTAAGTGAATCTTATATATATAGGTAGGTTAAAATAGAAAGATTTTGTGACTATATTATTTTATGCTGACATCTCTGAATTCATCTGTCTGGGTGGGGGGTGCAAAGCTTCGAAAATTTCTACTTCACTTCCAATATTTATCAACTTAGACTTCATTTCACTCAAATTCTGGATTTGACAATCACGTTTCTTTGGTAATAAACCAATTTAAAGTTAAATTACATATTCATGTTTAGTTTTTTTGTCATTTAAATCACACATTAATCTTCACATGACAAAAATATAAAATAATGTAATTACATGTCGTGATGATAACTTAATTTGTCATCTTAGGATGGCATATGTTAACAATGCATGCTTTGTAACATTTTCTAAATGATATTTAATATTAAAAGTCATATAGTTATGCAATATTTAGTACTATTTCCCAACAAGGAAGTGTTTAAGAAAAACCATCCCATTGTGCCCATCCGGGATTCAAACCCACAATTTCCACCATCATAGGCAAACTAGACCAAGCAAGTTTATACTTTGTAGCCATCGATGTGCGTTTTAGTTCTTAAACATGAAATTTTGGATCTACATTTCTCTGGCTTGGGCTGCTTTCCTATCATTGTTACATAGTATTTTTATTGTAATTATTTCAATTTAAAATAAATTATTATTAGGGATCAAAGCGCTCGAATGATTGCCCAGTTTTCAACTAGGGTTTTTTGTTTGTTGGCTTGTCCCTTATCTGCGCAGGGAGGCGTCCAATCTAACGTGGTGCCCCCAGAGCTGACGGTAGTGTTTGATGTGCGTCTGGCGGTGACTCAGGACCACGCAGAGTTCGAGGCCCTGCTCAACAGTTGGTGCCAGGAGGCAGGAGAAGGGACGCATCTACACTTTGAACAAAAGAACCTCAAGAACGCCATAACTCCTCTCGACGAGAGCAACCCTTTCTGGAGCGCATTTAAAGCAGCGTGTGATACTCTGTGAGTGCTCTCTGGGGTATTCAACTTGAAACTTATTTTTGTCATTACTTCTTACTATTTTCTCAAATTGTACACATATATACCAACTAAAATGATTGGTTCAGAGTTAGGTTAGGTTAGGTTAGGTTGAATTTAAAGGAACCATACTTGCATTTGCGTGGGGAGAGAGAGAGTGGAAATCCATCAAGTAAAACCACCCTCAGACATCCGACCAGGATCGAACCCCAACCTGCTTGTCATCGGCAGTATAATTTTTGTGAGAGTAGCACCTTATATCATTCGACCATCGAAGCAGATAATTGGACGACACACTTTGTTACTTTCACAGGTTTCTCTCTAAGTATCTATCATTCCTTACTAAATTTTTTTCTTCTTCTCCATTTGTAATTTTTTGTCTCCTCTTTTAGGAAGTTGTGTTGTGTGTTTCACACTTTTTTCTTTCCCGAAGAGTTTTGATAGAATGATACCTAGGTTGGGGGAATCAGGCAGTAACGATCAACTTTCTTCAAGAAGCGGCCAATACCCCTTTGTCTGGTAGCAGCAATGTAAAGTGTGAACTGTCTCATTAATATAATATTTCTTACTACAGGAAATTAAAGGTGACTCCGGCAATCTTCCCTGGAGGAACGGATAGTCGCTACGTTAGACTGGTAAGCCCACCGTGACGTGTAACTTGCCCACAATGTTGTCAAAATGGTGATAAACTAAGCCGTCCTTACCTTAGTCCAGTGGATGACAAACGTGTTAAACGTAACTGATTAGGAGTACGCAAGATAAACCTTTTTTCAGTTCAAAGGTGAGAATAAACATCCTTACCTTATATATATAAACAGTTTTCCGTTAAATGGCAAAACAAGCGAAGAAAAAAAAACCAATCTTATCAACCCTGGATTAAGGGTTTAAGAGGGAGGCTGTTGGTTTTTTTTAAATATAAATAACCAAACTTTAAGATAAAACTCTTTCCAAGAATTCTTATATCTTTTTAATAATAATATTTAGCACCGCGTCTTACTACCCGTTCGGGTTATACGCTTCAAGTACTAATTACCCTAATAAACTAGGAATTGGGAAGGTTGAATTAGAGGAAGTGAACCCGCATTTGCGTGGAGAGAAAGTGGAAAACCATTTAGGAAAAACCACCCCCAGTTCACCCGACCGAGTTTCGAACCTCAATCTCCCCGTCCTCAGCAGTCGAGCTCAACACGACAAGCGCGTTAGCCAATACTACGCCACCGAGGCGGGTTATATATCTTTTTAAAACCATATACAGTAGAGGGTTGATAGTTGGAGGTGGAAATATGCGCAGTGCATGTTGGGTAAACACTGTGTTATTATGGAAAAAGAGAAAGAACAAGTAGAAAACACTTCATAGTTTTATTTACAATCAAATAATTTATGTATATATGGGCCTATGTATTGTTCATATTTTTCAAAATAATATTTATGTTAAAAATATATGTTTAATATATTTAACAGTTAAAATCACAAGAGTCGTCAACCCCCACCCCCGCCTGAGTCTGCATAGTTTGAGTTTTTGGTAGGTCGGAATGGACCTTCCATATAGCTAATTATTTAGACTCTACTGTATAGTTAGCAAGCCATAATTCTTTAATAGTCTCTTATAAATATCAATATTAGTTGCTTTTAACACTAAACGAAACGTTTAAAGTTCTAAGAAAAGGAAATTAGCTTACCAGATGAGATTGTGAGGTTGGTGTGTCGTGTAGGTCGGTATTCCTGCTCTGGGCTTCTCCCCCATGAACAACACCCCTGTGCTTCTTCACGACCACGACGAGTTCCTTAATGAAAAGGTGTTCCTGGAAGGCATCAAGATCTACCAGTCTCTCATACCGGCGGTCGCAAACGTACCGGGTGAGGCGCACAATCTCATGACGTAGTTTTTATTCTACGATTTTTCAACCATCACTTCTCGTTCCTACTTAAGATTTGAAATGGAGCAATTATGAAATTTGTAACTTAAAAATGTGGCCAAACAGGGATTTGAACCTTATATAGGCTGCTCCGATGACTAATCTACAGTCCAATTGACAGCTATTATAGATATTATCAAAACTGAATCGATATTGGCCATTAAAAATATGCTTGTAGTTTCTAAAAGACACTTAATATGACAATTAGACTTATCTCAAGTCTAAGATATAACTCTCTCAAAACTCCACAGCCGTGGGTAAAGGCCAGAACTATTGAAGGGCGCTGATCAAATCTTGAGTAGCTTTTGTTATGTTTAGCACCATGATAAATCAGAATATTAAAATATTACAAAACTGTACTGCTTCAAGGTCACGTATACAGATTGCTACCCAGTCCCGAGTGACAACATTGCTGTCAAACAAGCATTTTTAAAAGAAAGTTCATTTTAAAAATGGTTTTACTAGAGAACAAACAAAAATTTCCTTCTAGTGTCATTAAGCCGGCTTTCTTAAGGTTTGGGTAGCAGCCCCACCCCCTTCCCAACATATTTAGACTGCAAATGACAGAGAAAATGTAGAATAAAATGGTCCTTTTCTTTGTTTAATCGAATGTTCGCAAATTGTCTGAGTTGTAAAACAATCTTCAAACACCATTGACTGGTTACTTGTCTGGAAATGTTAGTTTATTGAAAAGGGGGTAATAGGGGGGGGGGGAATTGCTAGTACCTGAACCCTTTTGTTCACTCAACCTGTCCCGAGGAGCGCAGCGAAACTTCCATAAGGTTGAATGTCTGGTGTACCCCTTGTCTGTACCCCATAAACAGCTTCTTCCCGCAGTTCATGGGTCAGATTGTGACCCCGTCGGCTCAAAAACAATCGTCTAAAGTCTCAATTTTCGAAATTATTATAATTTAATTTTGTATATTCATTCATCATAATGTACAACCAATATTCATGTTTATTTTTCAGGATAGTGAACACTTGAAGTTGAATCCAAAATCTTCCCAACTTCAACTACAACAGCTTATTTTTAATACCAGACAATTTTATTTTGTTTTTACTTTTATCATTTAAGACGGTCAGCATATGTAAGTATACATAAATAAGTAATATTATTAGAGTCATCCATCTCGATTCATCTCCATCATCAACTGTTTACAACCTGTAGTTGAGCGAATTTTTTAAGAGGCCTCCATATTCCTCCATTCCTCTCCTCTAACTTGCCCACTTGCTGTTATCACAAGCACTATGTTTTTTAAAGGTGTGATGGTGCGGAAAAAACTACACGTTTCACCTGCGTTTTAACTCTTCCTTGCCTCGCAAAATAACATCTTGAGCATAAAGTGCCTTATAGAGGAGAATGTTTATCCATTGGCTACATTTAGTTTACTTTTCGACACACACATTAATCTGAGCCAGTTGAATATTTATTTTTCATAATGGTGATTGAACTTACACTTTAAATGAAGAGAGAGAGAGAGAGAGAGTCCTGTTAAAATTCCACGCTGCTAATGACAGATATTCAACTACTGTTACCATGTGTAGAGTATTTTATTAATCTGGCTCTTAAAAGGTTTTAATTGCAATATTTTAGTTTTTGTGAATATGTTAGTGCTTATACTTTTATTTGTGTTATATTTTATACAAGTCTATAAAGTTTGTTTTTAAGGACATGTCAGATATAAATAAATTAGTGTTACCGTTATTACAAAACTTTATAAATGATATTATTTAAAAAAAAATTAAATGATTTATTATTATTATGTGTTCTGTCTTATGACAGGTCCATTCCTTTTATCAGTGAACTTAGACCACCAATTCACTCTGTCCTCCTACCGTTCCCAGAATTTTATTCTTTCCTTCAAGTCTCTTCTTCCTATGTTCTTCTTTCCCTCAACCTTTCCTTCTACGACGTCGCGCAGAAGACAGTTCCTCCTAAGGATGTGTCCGATCCAGTTTGCTTTGTACCAAAGAATCACATCCAAAATGGTTCTCTTCTCACCGATTTTTCTAAGGACTTATTCATTTCCCCCCCTGTCTGCCCACCTGATCTTCTCAAGTCTTCTCCAGAACCACATTTCAAAGCTCGCCCAGTATTTCTTTTCTATCTTCCTAAGAGACCGAGTATTTCCTAAGTTTCGTCCTCGGTTCCAAACTCAACTTGCTGGTCAGCAGTTCCCTCTTCTTGTTGAAAGCTTCCTTGGTACAATAGGCATCCTTTTTAAATGTTTTGTAGACCATATTTGTTTTCAAGTTGAGTCAAGATATGCCATATTGACTTAAAGGAACGACCTCACACATAATAAGACCCCTAAAATTTTGAAGGTGTTCGAAATGAAAAATAAATATTTCTTTAATATACCTCGAGGAATTTGACACAGTTTATGTTAGCTTCGGAAACACCAAACATGTTAGCGTTCTGCGCATTATTTGTTGGTTGCGTGTCACTTATTGCTCCTGATTTAAACTTCATATTGTAGCTTCTTCTCACGTCCTTGTTCACTTGAGACGCTGAAGAATCCTTCTTTCACCACGACCACTCACTTGCGGATATTCCATGGGTGATATTTAATACGAGTAACACGGCACAGATTCTCTCACCAACTAATACTGACCTACTGAATTACCAGTTCACAGATACTGAAGGGTAGAAATACTCCCCCTCTGTTTGACCTTGAGTTTATTATCGAGCATGTGCGATGGCCGGTACAGTTCCAGAATGTTACAAAACAGACCTCTGAAAGGGGTGCTTTTTTTAATACTAAGCTGCACATAAAATAAAAGGGCAGTTTTTAGAAGAAAAACTTCGCATTATATCTGTACCAATACGGTAATTCAAAGGCACAATCCAACTATTTTAGGAAGAGCCTTGTTGGACAGCTAGGAAAGTTACTAGATCTACTTTCACGTATTCATACGTCAAAAACATGTGATCTGCAGCTGTCACTTTTGTCAAATATTATCAATACAGTAAAAATAATAATCATCACCAAGGTGAAATGTTTTCACTGTTGGCCATAAAAAATATATTTTCATTATTAAAGAGTTCTTCGTATCAAAATTAGACTGTATCTTTGTTTGTGTATATGAAAGAAGGTACTGTTTTTTATATATATAAATACCTCCCAAAATGTAAAGAGGCTTTTTTTATATAAAACTTATAATATATTAGTTTTTTATATGTAGTTTCTGGTTGTATGTTTGTATTTTATAATATTATTAAAGGTGCTTTGAAATATACTATAATATGTGTGAATTGGGACTTTAATCTCTCAACCCTCGGCTACTTTCTTTCTATTTATAATAATATTTTGATATAAATAAGGCTAAGAATTACAAATTTCTACTCTGTAGCATAGAAGAAAGGACGAAAATGTCACATTTGTATATTGGATTCTTCTCACAGTTTTTCCTCTTTCCCTGGGTGGGCTATATTAATTCAATTTTCATTATTGTATAACGCAACAGTATCAGGAAAAGATCAACGATAGCTCATTTTTCTTTTTTATTACAGCGTCTCGCTAATCGTTCAGATCAAACCTGAATTGTTTCAAACATTTATTATTATTTATTTTAGGTATCTAACTTGGACTTTCTGAACCGACTTATTATATCGGCACACATTTTCTGTGAGCGATAAAGAAAGGGCCCTCAAATTTGGCCGGGAAAGGTATTTTCACATATCTTCGGGGTTGTTTTACATGCCACAATCGACATAGGACCGACGGCTTTACTTCCCCTCCAAAGGAGATAGTGCTACAGATTTTTAACGCTCTTGAAAAATGTGTCTACCTTGGCTGGGTTTGAACCCAGAAACATCGGGTCCCGAGGCGAGCACTTTACTCCAAGAGCACCGATGACAATAAACATTATTTATGGGTATATAAAGTGCAATTTCTGAATCGACTGTTATATCGACACACGATTTATAAACTAACTAAATTATATAACCAATCTCACCTTTGTCATTGTTATCACCGACCATATTAGACTTAGATACTTTAATAACTATCATCTTCCGTAAAATCCGAAGGTCCTTTTTTTAAGAGTTTTTACATAATTTCGAGGGTATAGTGGCCACTCTTGATACTCACCTTTCTATGCCCATGATTATGTTGTTCATTTATACCAGAGTCCTTGGATATTACTTTCAGTGTAGTATTCCAATATTGGAACAAATTATTGTGAACAAGTAGTATATAGATCGTACAGTTGGCAAAGTTGCCAGCGAGACTTCCGAGACTTGCTAGTAGACATTCGGTGACCTGGCGGTCTAGGGGTAAGGTGTCAGACTTCTATGCTGGCGCCCAGGGTTCAATCCTCGGTCCCGGCAAAGATTTTATCTGATTGCCAAACCCTTCCTTCACCTCTGACAAGACATCTTGTGAATGTGGGGAATGCCAGGCCTCTACCGTGGTTCGGATTTCACGTTAAACTGTAGGTCCTCCATTTCATCTCACAATCACCCTACCATTACACATTAGCGTAAGTGCCACCCTACCATTACACATTAGCGTAAGTGCGTATAACCCGAACGGGTAGTAAGACGTGGTGCTGATAATAATAATAATAATAATAATAATAATAATAATAATAATGATAGACATTTCACGAGTAAACGGCTTCAACACATCTATCTAGAGCCATTCTGGGGGTTTCTGAAAGAGTCTGACACATTTTAGTGCAAGCATGTCCAACCCGCAGCCCGACCGGCTTATTCAAATTGCAGAGATAAACAAATTATACTCTCGGAACCGACTTGAATGAGTACCGATTTCCAGGTAGTCGGACCGAAATATTTATTGGTTTTGGCTTTACTTCTTCCGGGAAACATTTTAAGATTTTGGTTCTGGTCCCGATTATTCTAAAATATTATTATTATTAGCGCCGCGTCTTACTACCCATTCGGGTTATGTGCATATGCTAAAATAAAAGTTCTCGTTATTTTCAGTTCTTAATTAAGTTCCGGTTCTTCTAATTCCTCATTTAATAAGGATAAGGAAATTGTGAACACTAATTTAGTTTTGTAATTATACTGATATGGACCCCTCTCATATATTCAAACAAAAGTCATGGATGAAGTGTACTTTTCTTTAAGGTACTGTAAGTAAAATTTTCTTGTAGTACTTCATCCATAGAGAATCACGCGTTTTTTCAGAAATAATTTCAATATATTGCACCTTGAACATTTTTTGCTTTAAAAGACAAACTCTGTTGTATTTTGCAAATCATGTAACATGCCATACCCTTTACCCAATAGGAAGCTAGCCTTCACAACATCAGGTTGTCAGGAGTTCTCCAATTAGTTAGTTTTAACACTGGTGACAAGAGGTCCAAGAAGCAAGAGGTAGGTCATATATAAACCATTTGTACTCACACACAGAACACGGAACATGTAATATCACAGAAAAACAATTCGTAACTTAACAAAAACTGTATCATTTAATATAGCTTGCTGGCGGCTGGGGTTCAATCCTCGATCCCGGCAAAGATTTATCTGATTACCAAACCCTTCCTTCACCTCTGACAAGACATCTTGTGAATGTGAGGAATGCCAGGCCTCCATCATGGTTCGGATTCCACGTTAAACTGGAGGTCCTCCATTTCATCTCACAATCACCCTACCATTACACATTAGCGTAAGTGCGTATAACCCGAACGGATAGTAAGACGTGGTGCTAATAATAAAAATAATAATATATCTTCAGTACTGAAGGTGTAATCATTTAAATAAATTGTGTGCAACATCAAAAAGTCTTGCTCATTTCATAAGAATAAATATCACATAACCGTGTGATAAGTGTGTGGGGTAAGGCATACATGGGTCCACATCCGCAATATCATCATTTTTAATCCAACATCATCATAATTGATCCCCAATCGCAGAGTAAATATCTCAATAAATTCAATATCAAGATAGTTTGTTTCCAAAGCATGATTCATTTTGTCTCTAATATTCTTTTAAAATAGTGTTATGGCAATCGTGTTCTCAATTTGAATTTAAAATTTTTTTGAATATGATCTGAAAGTACTTTATTGAAGTTCATTATTAGTGGACACACCACAAGGAACTTAATTAGTTCACAGGGTTACAATTTATATTTATTCATACTTTACCTCTATAGCTCCCTTAATTGTTCTAAATATACATAAATGGATATATTTGGTGTCCCTAAGATTTGTCAGACCTTTCGGCATGGAATCGCAATTTTGTGTGTTGTGTAATGCCTCGTGAATTATTCAGGAGAATATCGCCTATCAAGAGATCTGTATGTAAGTTTAATTTATTTCTAAATTCATATAGGTCTATTTATTTCTCCGAAAATACTATTACTTGTTTTAAGCCTGTCACACGCGACACAACTTTGTATAGTACATCAAGTTGCAGTCTGAATATGGCGTTGTGTGAACACCAAGGGGTGTACAAGGATACTAAAGCACAACTTTTTGTATGCAAGCTTTAACCTTGCGGGGAATGACTCCTTTATCGGCCATTTTTACTGTACAACTAGTAGGTGACCTGGCGGTCTAGGGGTAAGGTGTCGGACTTCTGTGCTGGAGGTCCGGGGTTCAATCCTCGGTCCCAGCACAGATTTATCTGATTACCAAACCCTTCCTTCACCTCTGACAAGACATCTTGTGAATGTGGGGAATGCCAGGTCTCCACCGTGGTTCGGATTCCACGTTAAACTGTAGGTCCTCCATTTCATCTCACAATCACCCTACCATTACACATTAGCGTAAGTGCGTATAACCCGAACGGGTAGTAAGACGCGGTGCTAATAAAAATAATACTGTACAACTTTTGAGTTGCAAATATAGATAAACTTGCCTGCTAGACAGAAAATTTGTGTGAATACATTACAGAGCACTGTTATTGAAAACAGGTAAGTAACGTTTGAAATTAAATAATTTTTATCGTTATCATTTTTCACATGTATATAAAACTCCATGGTGAGGGACCACAAGCGCTATACCGATCGAGCGGCTGCCATCTGTAACGATGATAATGCCGAACGCTTGTGGTCAGAGGGTGTCATGTGGTCACCACAACGAGCGCTCTGCCCGTTAATCTCAGTTTTCTAAAGCGAAGCTGTTACTTCATTATTCAAGAAAGTCCTCATTTATTCTCATGAGGCTGAGTTATATTATGTATAATTAAACAAATTTTACTATCTGTGATTATTCACAGATTATGTTCAAGATCTAGTGTGAAATCGTATATGCCGTGTGAACAGTCTTGACTTTTAGAAGTGCAACGTGTATGCAATCAGGATAATTTAGAACTATAATCGAAATAATGGCTGGACAACTCAATGGGAAGAGACCATTGGGATGACCTTGACGCAGATGGGAGGATAACATTAGATTGGACCTGAAAGAAACAGGGTGTAATGAGGTGGACTGGATAGCTAGCTAAAGATAGGGATACTGTATAATGAGGTAGACTGGATAGAATTAAATCAAGATAGGTATAGGTGGGGTACTTTTGTAAGATCACTCAGGTCAACACTAGTGTTACAAAACAGGTGTAAGGGGTGAATATATCGCTTGTATATAAAATACAAGGTCTTACAAAATTGAATCACTTATCTGCGTTGCATTTTATTTCCAAAAATTGAACTTTTATTCTGTTTTTGTATTAATTTTTTAATTATCACAGGAGAGTCAACTAACCCTTTGACATCTCCTGAATCCACGCATGTATCTGCCTATACATAAAATTGGGTAACTTACTGAGATTGGCAACGAACTGTAAATGAAATGATAGATTATAAAGCCTAGAGCACAAACAAGATATATACCAGATACTCAGCCTTACGGGAGTTTCACTGCACCTCTTGAGCCAGGTTTAGTCCTTGTGCACTGGGGAGTGCTAGTTGCAGGGCTCAATAATAATAACACTTCCGAGTGAAACAACTAATTTTCAAATTGTTCGTTGTAAGCGATACAAGCTGGAAAGCGAGTTTCCTATGGTGGTGATCCTAACACAAGAGTTCGGGTAACAGCATTGCCGTCCCAACAACTCATCCCCTTTTATTGAACAAACTTAAACCTTAACAGACAAATAATTTGTCGAGGTTATTAGAAGATTGTTTACCATGAGTCCATTTGCAAACATTCGCTTGAACAAAAATAAACTGAACTTTGTATTCTAAGTTTTATTTGTAATTTGCAGTTTGAATCTATTGGTTTAGGAAAAGAGAGTGGAACCGCTACCTGAACCAAGCTTTGTGAAAACCATTTTATTTATTCTATTTTTTGGTCACTTATTTAGAAAATCTATCTACAGAGTGTACTCTTTTTTAAAATGCCTATTCTATGACGATATCACTTGGAACTGGATGTAGCGATCCGTGTGTTGAAAGACTCAAGTTCTCCATCTATACCTGGAGTCTATCGATTTGGTACACACCTTGTCCGTGGATCAGGATGACAATTTGATACATCTTAGTCTTCCTGATAAATAGGGCTAAAACAATGGTTTTAGAACCATGCACGATTTAAATTAAGATCCTACATAGTTATATTTATAATGATAGGATGTTCCCTATAAACTTTGGTGGGCGACGGACGTTGGCTTATTATTACAATGAAACGTCCAAAATGTTCTTTGAGTTAGTAAATGTTGGCCCTAATTCTGCAATATTTAGCAATTAAATTACTATGGGCCAATAAAAATAAGTTTAAAATATAGTTACCAAATGTATTGATTATTTTTTATACTGATTTTTTAAATATGAAAACGAATACTTTGCTAAATACGGAATTATCAAACCCACGAATTGTCTTTTTAATGATCTTATCAACATTTTTCTCCCCCTTTATTCATGTATTTTTACCCGAAATATACATATAATATTATTTACTCGTATTTTATTTATGTTACCTATATTCCTTGTTTATAAAGTGTCACTCTAAAAGACACCGTTATAAAAAAAAGGTCAAACGATCTATCTAACGTAGCAGCCATGTTTTTACCGAATACGATGCTTTAGTGGTGAAAATTTAAAGCTTTTAAAAGAAATAATATTTGGTAGGTCTCCTTAGTTAATAATCTTTGCTTCTAGTTTTGTAGCGTGTCCCTTTTCTGTGTGAGATGTAGGGTAGATTATTAACGAGCAAAATTCACAAAAAAATATAAAAATTAGTTATAAAAATTATAAAAAAAATTGAAAAACGTAATAAAGTATACTACAAAAAGTACGTTTTACTGCGTTAGTGGTTCTATACTACAGGTAGGGATACCGTATGTGTGATTTTCATCATAGCAAAGACCTACTTTATTAAGGGTATCGGGTTAATCTGGCTAAGTCCCAGAAAAGTTTGTGTTAACGTTTTAACTGATCTGTTGTGGACTGTTATTATTAATTTTTGTAAAACTACAAGATAAAATATGAATCCATCGGGTGGAACCAGTTATCCTATGGCATCTTTGTATGTTGGCGATTTGAATGCTGACGTGACTGAAGCCATGTTGTTTGAAAAGTTTTCAACGGCAGGCCCAGTTCTCTCAATTCGTGTTTGCCGGGATATGATCACACGACGGTCTCTCGGCTATGCATATGTTAACTTTCAACAACCTGCAGATGCGGAACGAGCATTAGATACTATGAATTTCGACGTGGTCAAAGGTCGGCCAATACGCATCATGTGGTCACAAAGAGACCCATCCCTTCGTAAATCTGGTGTTGGAAACGTGTTCATTAAGAACTTGGACAAAAGTATAGATAATAAAGCTCTGTATGACACCTTTTCTGCATTTGGCAACATTTTGAGTTGTAAAATTGCCCAGGATGAAACTGGTGCATCCAAAGGTTATGGATTTGTACATTTTGAGACTGAAGAGGCTGCTTCCAAATCCATAGAAAAAGTAAACGGTATGCTCTTGAATGGGAAGAAGGTTTTTGTTGGAAAATTTGTCTCTCGTAAAGAACGTGAAAAGGAACTTGGAGAAAAGGCCAAATTGTTCACTAATGTTTATGTCAAGAACTTGGGTGAGGACTTTAATGATGATTTATTGTATGAATTGTTTGAAAAGTATGGTAGGATCACAAGCCACAAAGTAATGCTCAACGAAAATGGAAAGTCTCGTGGTTTTGGCTTTGTCGCTTTTGAAGAGTCTGAAGACGCTGAACGAGCCGTAGAAGCACTGAACGCCAAAGAGCTGGTAGAAGGCAAACCACTCTATGTGGGACGTGCTCAAAAGAAGTTTGAACGTCAACAAGAATTAAAGCGCAAATTTGAACAGCTCAAGATAGAACGTCTAAATCGGTACCAAGGTGTCAATTTGTATGTTAAAAATCTTGATGACACAATTGATGATGAACGACTTCGCAAGGAGTTTTCAACTTTTGGAACCATCACCAGCGCCAAAGTCATGTTGGATGAAGGTCGGAGCAAGGGGTTCGGATTTGTGTGTTTCTCTTCTCCAGAAGAAGCAACAAAGGCTGTGACAGAAATGAATGGTCGTATAATGGGAACAAAGCCCCTCTATGTGGCCTTGGCACAGCGCAAAGATGAACGAAAGGCTCATTTGGCCTCGCAGTACATGCAACGTCTGGCCAACGTCCGTATGCAGCAAATGGGTCAGCACATCTACCAACCAGGCAACCCAGGAGGGTTCTTTGTGCCGACCTTACCGCAACCCCAACCAAGATTCTACGGACCTACTCAAGTGCCATCGGTCCGCGCCGCCCCTCGCTGGACCCCACCACCTTCCATCCGTCCCAGCACCAGCTCCTCCGGGTACTCAAACGTGCAATGGTCATTCCGTGCTCCGCCCCGTGCTTCAGGGCCCCAACCGGCAACGGTGAGGAACGCAATCTCTGCCCGCCCGATAACCGGCCAGCAGTCCATGGCGGCAAACAACGTCCAGAACCGTCACGCCGCCACCCCTACAGTGTCCGCTCAAGGACGCCCCAACAACTACAAGTACACTCCCAACATCCGCAACCACCCGCAGCAACCCATCGTGCAGCAAGCCGTGGTGGTCCACGGACAGGACCCGATGAGCGCCTCGATGCTCGCGTCCGCTCCTCCTCAAGAACAGAAGCAAATGCTGGGTGAACGCTTGTTCCCTCTCATCCAGCGCATGTACTCTGAGATGGCAGGCAAGATCACTGGAATGCTGCTGGAGATTGACAACTCCGAGTTGCTTCACATGTTGGAGCACAACGAAGCGCTCAAGAGCAAGGTCGAAGAAGCCGTGGCTGTTCTGCAGGCTCACCAGGCTAAACAGGCCGCCATGCAAACCAAGAAGGAATAAGGTCAACTCTTGACAAATCTGCAAATGTCTACTGGATTTAGTTTGTGTCTATACTTCTACCCCCGAGCTCTTTATATACTTAAAATTAGTACTTTTCGGTTTAGATCCTCTTATAATCGCTATTATGGTAATGTAGATAAATTCTAAAATATTCACACACTTCATTTTTTTTAATCATAACTTAAGTTTTTTTTTACTTTTAAATCACAACTCCTGGAAAAGCATAAATTAAAAATACTCTATATAGAATGTTTTTGTCATTTCTGTTATTTCTTAGGAAACTTTACTAGGGCCTACTTAAAAGTTGTGATGCTGGCTACTGTTTGGAAAAAAAATGTTAAATTTTATGGTATTTTAAATGACCCATGTTGGTACAATTTGTTGATGAAGTTAAAACCTACAGTTTTTTTTCTTTGCTCCTAAAAAGTTTATGCAATAACTTTTTCACATTTCTTTGGTCTTATTTTGTTTCTGTGCATTTAAATGTTTGTGTTTTGTATAAACACTTTGTTTGTCACTTGCTATATTAGCATACCCATGAATGAAATTTTAAAAAATTCACTTGTTAGTCGAGGTTAGCTAATCACTGAGTTTAATCTTAAGGGTCTTTCCAAAACAATTGTTTGTGGGGCTGGCCATCTAGTTCTTAAGGCCACATGGTAATATTTATATTTGGAAAATGTAGTTGTTTATTTTCTTTGTAATCATTCATTGTGCCTTTAAGTTATGAAGCTAAATTTTACTTTAATAATTATTGATTTTTGCCTCCATATCTTGTATAAATGTGTTGCAAAATGCATTATTAAATAACTCGCTATCTTTGGCCATTTATTACAAAGAGACTACAGATTCTTAACTTTCTGAATTAATTTGACATAATTAAATAATAATGCAGACTTCACATTTAGAAATCCCACTTGGTAAATTTGTAACATTGAAATCTTAAGATAATTAAAAAAAAAGCGTAAAAACTAAACCTGCTCAATATTTTGGACTTTTTAAGAAAATGCTTGTTGACTTTCTCTATGTTTAAGTATACATTTTTATAGTCTTAACCCAACCGATAAAGCTAGCTAGGTACCAAGTGGCCTTAATTATCTCGCAAGTTGGTATGGTCATTTGTGTGATCAAATCTTGAGAAAGGTCGTCACATCTGTCTAGCCTTATATAAAAAATGTAATTTCTAAATTTTGTTTTCAATAAAATAGTTTTTCAAGATAATCTTGTCATTATTAATTATACGTCTTGATCCTACCGTCACATTTTTTTAGGGTTTAATATATCCTTATTAGAGGTTATTCATTTGTTTTATTGTTTTAAATGTTTGGTGACCTGGCGGTCTAGTGGTAAGGTGTCAGACTTCTGTGCTGGCGGCCGGGGTTCAATCCTTGGTCGCGGCAAAGATTTATCTGATTACCAAACCCTTCCTTC
>CABFVX010007501.1:0-24103 GCA_902151425.1 Timema shepardi
GGATCACTTCACGGGGTGCGGTGTGGATCAATGTTAAACCTTATGGGAGAAAGTGCGCTGGAACTCTTAATTTAACCACTACTATTGTCAGAGGTGAAGGAAGGGTTTGGTAATCAGATAAATTTATGCCGGGACCGGGGATTGAACCCCGGCCACCAGCATAGAAGTCCAACACCTTACCCCTAGACCGCCAGGTCACCTACAAGGAGGGGAATTGTTTTTCATAAATCTCAAACTATAAACTTAATCATTTTAACTAATAATCATAATAATAAAAAAGGACTTGTAAAAGAAAACACATTTCTGATTACCAAATGTGTAATTTCAACACTCACACAAATGCTGTTGTCACGATAGTAGTAATAAATATGTACAGCCTAAAATGTTTTAGTATTAATAAAATAAATTAACAAAATAAATATGTATTTTAATACAAATAATTAGTTATCATACTAAACATTTTAATTAAATTACTGGATTTTTTTTTAAGTCACTTGCTTTTCTGTATATTAGAGCTAAGTTGAAAAAGTAATTGAGTAGGTCATGTATAAGGTAGCGTGGGAGAGGGAAGATCCAGTCATTCTTTCAATCATTAAGGTATTGGTTCCATTATATTTTATTATTTTCCATGCGTGGATCACCCACCTCAACCATCACTAGTACAGTTAATTGTAAAGGCAATGAGCCTTGGTTTTCGTGTGTGTGACTACAATCCAAGAAAATATAGAAAAACTATATATGGCAGGAAATTGAGGATTTTCAGGAAAATATGGGTAACTGATAAATTTTACTGCCGAAGGAAGATACATGTATACTGCTTTTTAATTAAATACATTGTAATTAAAGAGCATATTATCTGAAATATAGCTTACCAATTTAAAACATGACAAAGTCAATGTATTCTTATTCTCCAGGACCTTCATTTTTATTATTATTTGTTCAGACAATTAAGTCTAATATTTAACTTTGAATTTTTACTTGAAAAGTATTTTGATTTTTTAAACCTCCTTATCAATCTAGAAATGTTTTTTAGTCTATATAAAAATTCTTATATACTTGCATTGATTATTTCATAAATGGAATTGTATTTTGTTTTACCAATATCAGGCGTGGTCAGTCTATGTAAGCATTGAAAGCGTTGCTTGCCTACTTTAAGCCAAATATACCTTTATTTTATGTTCATTTCTTTGAGGAAAACCTCTTTCATATAATTTAGGGTATATTTCAATATACATATTTGGAAAAAGGTGGATTCAGTAAGAATCTCTTTAAGTTGGACGCAAGCTTATAAACTCAAATTATTTGTGAACATTCGGGCATTTTAAGGGTCACTACAGTAGCCTCATGGCTTCTTTGGTGCTAACTAACAGCTCACAGCTGACAACTAAAAGCTTTGAAACATTACCAGACCAAATTATGTATCCCTACGCCGAACCATATGATCTGCAAAAACTTGTGTTTAGCAGCTGTCACTTTTGAAGATCAAAATTTAGGTATATACCTAGATGTTGACTGTCAGAAGTCAGCTATGAGCTGCCAGTCAGAACTAAAGAAGCCATGGGGCTACTGTACTTCCTGAGGAAGATGTTATAATAACATTGAAATATTGATGTGTGTGTAAATATGTGTTAGTGTTTTTACTTTTATTTGTACTCTGCCATTTTCCTAATATTCTATCATTTTATTTATTAGCAATTGTTTTTGCTCAATACACTTTATTTTATACATACGATTTACTTAATAGATAATTATTATCATTTAGCACCGCGTCTTACTACCCGTTCGGATTATACGCTTTAAGTACTAATTACGCTAGTGGATTAGGAATTAGGAAGGTTGAATTAGAGGAAGTGAACTCACATTTGCGTGGAGGGAGAGTGGAAAGCCATTTAGGAAAAACCACCCCCAGCTCACCCGACCGAGATTCGAACCTCTATCTCCCCGTCCCCAGCAGTCGAGCTCAACACGACTAGCGTGTTAGCCGACTACGCCACCGAGGCGGGTGAGATAGATAATTAATTTTTTTAAATAATATAAGATTATTTACTTGTACTTTTCATTAATTTTATATTATAAATAAATTATTAATTTATACATTCCCTGTACGAAGAACGGGTACACTTGCTAGTATGCTAGTAAGATAAAATATTGTTTATAGTCCTTTTAATTTGTACAGCACCTCCGGCTACCCAAATATTACAATTACTGTGGCAAGGTTGAGAGAGGTAGAATTTACAGTAAATGTACCCACACTTGTTTGGGGAGAGAGAGAGAGTGTGTGTGTGTGTGTGTGTGGTATATTATTTACGAAAAAACACCCTAGTATAGCAAAATTTGATTGGGATTCAAACTCCAACTTCCCAGTAGCCATCAAACCAATTTAGACGAGACTAAAGCCTTTTCCAATGTGTCCACCGATTCAAGATGTTTTACTTCTCACTAAAAATTTCAAAACATAATTTTTATGTATTATATTAGTCTCGCAAATCTTAATATTTATGGTGGAGATAAAAACTAAATATATCTACCATTTGCTAAACTTAATTGAGAATGAATGTAAAGGCCAAGTAAGAGGGACCATATTGATATTTGCCTGAAGGGCGGATTAAAAACTTCTACATGAATATAACAAAATCTCTGTGGATATTTGTATGGATTGAATAACGACTACCAAGTTCAGAGCTCAAATCCTTAGCAGCTATACTGAATTACTTTATTTTCCCAAGTGGTTTCCGAATTTAAATTCACACAAATACGAGTACATTTGCTCCAAAGCTCTACGTTTTTCCCCCACTATGGAATCTAGATTTAATATGATTAGATTATCATTCGAAGGAAAGAAATAACCACGTTATTTTGAGTAGTATTCGTCGATAAGAGAAATGGTTTAAATTTTTTAGGTCCAAATAGTAAAATACTTAAAGAAAATCTGAACTAGACCGCTAAAAACTGTTTACGTAACGCTGGTTTATGAAACCAGTTGCGGTTGTTTTTCACTTGTTTTGCCACCTATGTTGTTTTTATCGCTGGGCGTCTTACCGCCCGTTCGAGTTAACCTAACATCTCTTGACCGGTTGTAATATGATTACATAACCTGGACATTTCATTGGCGGTGTGGTATTCCGGAACCAAGACGCTAGGTTGACCAGTTGACCGGTTGTTGAGCATGTGTGGTTGTGATGTAGTTACATAACCTGGACAATTCAAGGACTGGCTGGTATTCAGGAGCCAGGATGAGGACGCTGGGCTCGCATGGTTGTCGAGTGACGAAAATTACAATTGTTGAGTAGGTGAACTGGTGGTCTAGAGGTAAGGTGTTGGACATCTGTGCTGGGGTCCGGGGTTAAATCCTCGGTCCCGGCACATATTGGTCTGTTTGCCAAACCCTTCCTTCCCCTCTGACAAGACGTGTATTAATCACAACTTGTGAATGTGGGGAATTCCAGGCCTCCACCGTGGTTCGGATTCCACGTTAAACTGTAGGTCCTCCATTTCATCCCACAATCACCCTACCATTAACACATTAGCGTAAGTGCGTATAACCCGAACGGGTAGTAAGACGCGGTGCTAATAATAATAATAATAACAATAATACAATTGTTGAACTATAGTCTGTTTACGCACATTTATACAGATCAACGGACAATTCCACAAGGACAACTTTTACCTTTTTTGACATCAAGATGGAGATGGATTGAGTCTAAATTTTATAAACATGCTCTTTTATAAAATATAAATTTGTAGATGGGTTGGAAAATACAGTTGAGCCTTTAAACTCATTTTACTAGCACACATTGACACGAATTCACTTAGTAAGAATAGATCACACTAGGTTTGGTACATTTAAAACAAACGGTTCTAAACAACGTTTAAAAAATTTGTTTCAAACAATATTCGTTGATTAAAACATGTTTCAATTTAAATATTTAAAACATGCTTTTCAAAGATATATTAAATTAGTTTTTTCCTCCCTTTTGGTTGTTTTATTTATCCTTATTGTTTACAATAGAGAAGTTATTTGACCTTTTATTCAATTTTTTTTTACTATAGGAACTATTCCTAATATCACCAAATATCACTTCCAAGTTAAATTTCACTAAATGACTTGGTTCTTGAACGCACGAAAAACACAGGCAAGTTTGGCAGCCCTCTCTGTCCCTAGCCTGTTTCTAACTTTACTCAGCACAAATTCGAAGGTGGAGAGATGTAATTCAATCCCAGTTGATGAAGCTACTACTATATGTGCCAGGCTCAAAGTTATTTGATGAGCGTTCTTCTCCAATGCCACCCATCATACTAGAGGTTTAACCTGCTTCAGTGTTGCAGAACTCAACAAGTATTCCTTGAAAGTTGGACATTTTGTCTTGTACTTAATTAGATCAGTTAGTGTATTTAAGTGGAGGGCCTCGGCATACCCCATAGCAGAATGATGTTGCTTCTTATTCAATCCTTCTCCTCGAAAGCGTGGATCCGTGAGATTGGCCAGGAGATGAGCATCAATTATAGCAGTGTTAAACTGTGTCACGAAATAGTTTAATTCATTAGAGCTATTTTCATTTTTTTTAATCGTGTAGGTTAAACCAAACTTCAACTGCTTCTCTAATGTTACAGCCATCACGTTGCATTCTATATATAAAGACTAAGACAATGCTGAGATTTTTAGATAATCTTGTGCATTCTGTTTCAAATTGATATTTCTTACTTTTTCGTTTACACTTGGTTCCATGACACTTTGATTTTCAGTGCAAAACTTATCAATAACGTGCCAACTGTTCAATTAAGACTTTATACAGTCAGATAGAGAACTACAATGAACAAATGTAGAACGAGTAAGAGCTGTTCCGCCTACTTGTTTGTACTTACCTGCTACGAAGGGAGTGTTCCTGAAGTACATAATTATTTGTTTAATATTGTCCTTAATGGCATTCGCCTTTAAGTCATATGAAAGTAGATTGAGTAGGTGAGCTGAGAAAGCGCAAGCTATCACCACTTTGATGGGTTTTTTGCCAACCCCGCTCATTTTCCCCACATTGGCAGCATTGTCAGTGACAAAACTTCAAACTCTGCAGTCATACTGTTGACAGTTTTTAATTGATTCTCTATTATCACTAAGAGGTAATCAAAAGTATGATTATTATTCGTGTCTAAGGTTTCGGTTAAATGAGTACAACGGTCTAGAACGTCAATAACCGACACGTAAACAATTGGATCGCTGTACACATTGCTCCAACCATCCTAAGCCATGCATATAGATTTTCCTGTCAGTGTTGTATTTACTTCGGCCCACTTATTGGTGTAAATTTCGTCAGTAAATTCGTTTGAAATTTGCTTTCAACTATGTGGTTTGTAGCCAGGGTGGATAGGTTGAGTCAATTTTACAAACTCAGGATATTCAACATGCCTAAAAACTGAGTTTGTGCCAAAAATAAAACCAGCTATTTGCAAATCCAGTTTTTTTCTCCTTTGTTGTTGTTATGTACTGTAAATTGAAAACTTAACCAACCCTCCTTTCAATGTTCTCGGGCTGTGAATGGGAGAGGGTAGCCATGGCGTCGTAAGAGCAATACAATCCTGATATCCTCCAGGTGTATCCTCGTCACTATGCTCGATTCCAGGAGAGCTGGACACTTTAATTTTTCCACCACTTTTGTTAGATGTAATAATAATAATAATAATTATTATTATTATTATTATTATTATGACATTTATTTATCTAGCAAAGTTGAGGTGTTAGCCTTCTCTTCCACTTAACCACTATTGAATACAACACACACTATTAAATCTATTGAACTATAATTTAATAAAGGAATATTCAAATAAGTAAAAAAAAGATTTGTAAACTCATTCATACACACATTTAAAGCTCAAGTAGTTTCAAGAACTCAGATTAGCTTGTTAGCCAAGATGTCACACTATGGAATCAATCTCCCCGCATTGGGCGCCAATTGTACTGCTATTGAATTAATCGTCCTGCTTTGGGCGTCGATTGAAACACTACGGATTATTTCCAGATAAAATAATGTTGTGATGATGTTTAGGTTTTCTATAGCTACGTGGTCGAGCGCCTATCACCACTGTACGGAAAAGATACCGTATAACCAGCTGTCTATAGCTCCGTGGTCGAGCACTAATTAAAACGGTATAATTAATAAATGTAAGAAAGAGAACTGTTGATGGCTGTTTATTCACACACGGTTTATTTAAATGACTGTGTTAATTACTTATAAATAATCCAATTAAATGTTTTATATTAATGCACACTTGTGATATTAATGTAAGTTATTTTATACTGTATTAGACTATGATTGCCAGTGTGTGGCTCTGACTGCGTTGTGCGTGAGCAGATGCCTGTCTGTCGCTTGGCCGACTGGCTGATACGCACAAACGGTTTATATATGAAATACCTCTTGCATCTTTCTTCCTTCGTCAACAGTGTAAAAAAACGTATAGCCCGAATGGGTAGTAAGACGCGGTGCTAAATATTATTATTAACAGTGTAAAAACTAACTAATATAAAGAGTCCTGGTGAGAGGTGTTGTAAAGGATAGCTTCTTATTGGTATAGAGCAGTGTTTTCAACCTTCTTGAATATGCGACCCCTTTGCAAAATTCTGGCGACCCCTTGTACGTAATAAAAGTATATCAGTGATTTCAAATAATACGTATTTGGCGCTGTTGGGTGGGAAGGAGGAGTGCGCGTGCAGGTTGGTCGAAGGTCAATAGTCAGTGGCCACATAGGAACAGTCGTTTGCCAGTTGTCAGAGTACACCAGCGTGTACAGTCATAATGGAGAAGTTTATAAAAAGATCTTCCCAGCCCTCCACGTCTAGTACAAGTGGCAGTAGTGGAAGCGAGTCAAAACCGAAAAAAATAGACTTTAAGACAATTTTTTGAAATATTGTTTTACAGTGATGAATAATAAACCTCATTGTGTAATTTGCGGTGAAGTATTATCATGTTCGAGTATGAAGCCATCAAAGCTTATGCGTTATTCAGGAAAATAAAAAAAAATGTCATTCCAATAAATTCACAGACGTTTGTTGATAAGGTTTTGAGAAATACTTATTATCATTATCCATTCAAAACTCCATATAAATCTAAAGATTAAGATTTTTCAATATTACCCAAAGAATTAATCTAACTTTAATATCCACCTCATTTTTCATTAAATACATCTACAATAATTAAACATTCTAATACATATTGATATAATAGTAAAATTCATATTAAAGTTATATTTTTTAAATCTTATTTTAGGTATCCAATGTTAATGAGAAAGAGTTATTAGTTAACTACCGAGTCGAATACTGAGTCGCTAGTGCTGGGAAGCACAGGACAACACACAGGACATCAAAAAGGAGCTGATTGGCCTAGGTAACGCAGTGACAGACGTGCGACAATTTAACAGGAAGGCAGAAGGGACAGACACCACACAGACTGTGACATTAATCCCGACATTTTATGCCACACTTAACAGGACTGAAGCCCAAACCACCATCGATTTGTGGTAAAATCAACGCTATGATCAGTTTGCTGGAGAAACCTAACGGTCTACGCTTCAAAGACGTGTACGTTTACTCTAAATCGTTATACCAGCCCAAGTACCAACGTATATCAAAGGTTCTCTCGCTCGTCAAAGGCATGAGCTATTTCTCATATTATGACAACGTGGATATTATCTCACTGTCCGAGGCCAAACCCGGCTCTGTATTAATTTTTGATGACGTCACTTGCGATAAACAGTTTAACATACAGGCTTATTTCAATATGTGGAGACATAAAGCTTTAAACTGTTTCTATATTCGTCAAACGTACTCGCGCATCCCTAAACAAATGTTGAAAGATAACGTCAACTTTCTCATCCTTTTCAGGATGGATGATAGGAACTTGAAACACGTCTATGATGATCACGTGGATATAAACATGACGTTCCAAATGTTTTAGGAGATGTGCTCAATGTGTTGGAAAATAGTACGATTTTCTAGTGTTGAGCAAAGATTATGATATTGATATAGGACAATATTGCTACGGGTTCGATAGCTTTATCTTGCACGATTGATATGGACTTATATTCAGTACGTGATAAGACATCATGTATCCCATATTTAAATTCGGTCATAGTCTCTACAAATATAGATCTTTCGTTGAAACTGAAGGAAATCTGACTCTAAACTCTCAAGGGTATTACGATGCCAGATCAAAAAGGATATTTAACCTCAAGATGCTCATCACATCTAAGGATGCCTGTAACAAGTCTTACGTTGATAGGATGGACTCGAGACATAGTAAAGAACGTGGCCAAGAATGTTATTAAAGAGAAAATGGGCTTGTTGATCGAATATTCGTAGAAGGATCAAATAAAATACATCAATTTTGAGAAGAGTAACCGTCAAGGAATGGAGGAGTCGTAGAAGCGTTCTCGTCTTCATGAAGATTGTTTCAACGAGAATAAGATGATGCTAAACGTCTAAGGTCCAAAGTTGCTAAGGCTAGAGGAATCTTTCGAGATACAACAAACTTTTTACATCAAATTGATCGATGACAAAACTGCAGCTAGCCGTAGATTCTATATAAGTTTTAGGTGCTGCGTCTGAAAATAGTAAGGGAATTACATTGTATTGCAAAACTAGGCCGGCTGAATCGTAAAACCGATCGATATCTGTCACCTTTATGAATAGTTTACCCCTCGCCATCATATTATGGGGTATATTATCCATAAAGGTGACAGGATCGGTTTTACGATTCGGCCAGCCTAGTTTTGCAATACATTGTAATCCCCTCACTATTTTCAGACGCAGCCCCTAAAACTTATATGGACTCTACGGCTAGCTGCAGTTTTGTCTACATCTAGTTTGATTCAAAACCTACGAGGAAGAATGTAAGACATTTCGAATTGGCTTTAACGTGTGTAAGTGGTTAGAAGTTTAAGAGGGTAGGGATCGTTGGGACTAAGCTCATGGACTTGAAAGGTATTATTTGCTTGTTGAATCTTAAAACCTATCAATGGCACTCCTTCAAAGGTGTCCAAAATGACTCTATATCTTTCATGACAGAAAAATGTTTGACGACGCCTCAGATTTCACACGTCTGATTAGGTTTTACTTACGTTTAGATAAAATAAACCGTTTTTCATCGTATGAGACATTCACACCTTACACTATGTCAACGAAGGTCACCGATGATACCATAAAAGCGAGTAAGATTATTAAACGAAAATATAAGCAGTTACGCGATACTTGACTTGAGTCCGAGTACGTCACGAAGGAAATCTTCAAGCCTATCACGGATTATCTAAGCAAGATGACGAAAGCTCTCGTCGAACACAAATTGAAGGAGGAGATGGAAGTCTCACCTAAGAGATTGCAGAACAGAAAACTTTGGAGAGTTATCTTTATTTATCTCAAGCAATTCCGATAATACCTACGGCATCTGTCATTAAGGTTACTCTGCCAAGCTCGGAGATACTCGTATCGTATTCGACGAAAGTGATGGCATAGTATTTTTTTAACAATATGGCAGTACCATATACTCGAGGGCTATTAGAATTACTCTTCAGAAGAGAACCCACATATTATACTAAGAAGCATCTGAATGTATACAAGTCCATGCTTGAAGAAACGAACGCGCATCGGTTGAGAAACGACCCGTACGCACGTATCAAGAGTGTGCAGGACCAAAGTATTTACTAATTATCAAACATATGTTCGAGGAGGAGCTCAATGGTGATGGTTTATACAAGATGGAAACAGGACGAAGGATCGATTATACCTATTAAGACGATCACAACGAATTGGTTGATAGATTACAACTCTTGCACGCATCGTTAGGGGTGGGTCATTCCACACACGTAAACGAGATTGTTTCTATCATTGAGGGACTACGCGAGGTCAAAATCATCGTATAAAAACATTCATCTCATCCATATTTATATCATAATCATGTCTACTGCAGATTGGAAGATTGCGCGTGAACTTTATCGTCATACAAGACTATGGTTTCCCCGAAGACATGTTAGCGTACGAGGGTTGAACTAACTCCTTTAGGCAGATCTGATGGAGATGATACCCTATGTAGAGCTTACCGTATAAAAGCAACAAGATTTAAACGCAAAATACAATAAAAAAGGACAATATAAGTTCAACTACGCCTACATTAGATGGAGTCAACTCACCTAGGCCCCATTTTGCTTGTTGTGCCTCCCCCAGTCAATTCACCCCATGAGCACCTCATGCCACGATAAAAGTTGCGCACGTACTAACGGTGTGAAAAATGTGACATACTGAAATTTGACTTCACCCGAGGCATGCTGGGAACTCTGTAACGTTACAGTTTGAGAAGGTGACGTATTGCTAAAATGTTGTTCTAGATCATTCTCCAAGCTTGTCGATGTTTCTACCCGTTGTATTACCACCCCATCCCTCTCTTCTTTGTTTCTTGTTCTCCTTTGTTTGTGTTACCCCCTCTCTACCCCCCTCTCAGTGCTAGAGCTTTCCCATACATATATGTGCTGTGCGTATGGTAATCACTCTTTTTAGGATACCGTCCTTGGACACAAATGGGTGTCAAGGATGTACATAAGGTATAAATTACGTTTAGGCTTTTATATTCTCAAAATTCCTTTTCGGCCATAAATATTATTATTTTATTTAAATTATATAATCATTGTTGGGGATAATTTATATACCCTTGATTTTTTTATAGATTGGATTAATTATGGTAAATTATGTTAGCAGGTTTATTACGTTTGTAAATAAAAGCGAAGTCTCTTATTTGGATTCGCGGGCTAGCTGCATTTTCTCGGACTAATATCAGGGAAATGGTTGTGATATTTCCTTTTGGAGTTTTAATTTTTTTTAGTTGGACTATTATTGCACGACGTAATGTATACCCCATATGGCGTGAGACGTCATTCAGTGTGTTGAATGTATTAGCTTAACACAAATATTACATATATATATATGTAATATATATATATACATTATATATACAAATATTACATATATATATATTACACATATATATATATATATTATAGCACGTCCGGCAAATGTTGCTACGATTAAATGTTCGCTAGTTTTTTTATTTCACGTTCAGCAACGTCAATACTAGTGTCGTGGAACGATTTAATTGTACCCTAAAGAGCATGATGTTGAGGAGGTTCATGGCTAAAGGATCGTATCAATGGATTAATATGATCGATTCGTTACTGGACGAATACAGCCGGGTGGTACACGTGACCATTAAAATAAAGCCTATAAACGTCAAAAATGACAGACTTTTACATACAGTTTATAAACGTCTCAAGATATCGGATTCTACACCGAACATGTTTATAGTAGGTGATATAGTTCGTATCTGTTAGTATAAGGACGTTTTCGAAAAGGGTTATACCGCAAATTGGTTGACGAACTGCTTCAAATACGTTACGTCATCGAGACGAATCTCAGGACCTTTCTACTCGAAGATATGAAAGGTAAGCCTATCACAGGAGGATTTTACGATAAGGAACTCAGAAAGTCTTCGTATCCGAATGTTTACCTTGTAGAGAAGATAATCAAACGTTCTGGAGATAGAGTATACGTCAAAGGGTTAGTGTTTGACTCGACGCATATTTCGTGGATCGATGCAAAGGATATAGTCTAGAAGGGGAGGGTGAACCACTCCTCCAACAGGGTTTGTCCCCCTTTATCCTGAGCGTATAAAGGCGAGCCCATTCAATATGTTTAGACAGTTGGATTACCGTCTGTAGGACATGAGCAATATTAATATCTCGAACGGTGGCTAGAAACAATACATCACAACGGTTGACAAGGGCTACACCGAGCACTGCGAAACTTCCATAAACTTGCTCACATGTCATAATCCCGGTATGTGAGAAGTGAGCCAGCCTATTGAGAGCTTTTCTACATCCTGTCCCGTCTACAAGATCAAGGAAGGGGACGAAGCAGAGATTCCCCATAGCTGGAAGGAGGAAGACGCCTTGTAAACGGTGTTGGACAAGATCAAGCGAGAGGAGTACGATTGAGTCAAGTGTCTCTCCAAACTCGAAAGATACAGAACCTAGAACGTTCACCAACTAGAAGGTGATTAAGAGGTTAATGAAGTGGAGGATGAGCTGAACATCATCACACTAGACTATGTGGTAAAAGTCCAACTTCCAGGTTAAAACTTTGGTGCGAGGTATAGGCGTCACATTAACGCTTCACAGAGAGGCCTGATATATTTAGGCGATTTCACGTACGAGTTATTCAAGTGATGAAGCGTGTGCAGACTATACATCATCGTGCTATTTTGAGTCCGTTTTGGTGCGAGCGATATATTGACGATGACACGTCAAGTGAGAAAGCATATGTGTTTACCGAAGACTATATATTCTGGGAGAGAAAGTGTTTTTATAACCATTGTGCGCGAGATATGTATGTATTGTTAGACAATAGCTGTGACGCGTATGTGGTGACTGACGACGATATATTCTGACAAAAAGAGATTTTTATAATCACTGGACGGAATATATATATGTATTCAAGGTTATACGGTCACGGTGAGGCGTATGTGTTGACTGAAAGACTCTATCTTCTAAGAGAAAGAGATTTTTTTAATCATCATTGTATGGAAAATATGTATGTAATATTGTAATCTTAAGAATATACACGTTAAAAACAGCTATACTATTTATTTAACCTTAGTTCCAAATTTCATGATCACAGTAAGAAAGATGAAAGAGAGAGATAGATAGGCAATACTTAGAGTTAGGAGAGTATCCTTTTAAGACTGTATTATGTGAGAAAGAGATTGTATAGTAATCACTGTACAGAAGGTATGTATGTTTTTTTATCATCTTAAGAATTTACGCATTAAAATATGTTATCCTATTTAACCTTAGCTCCTAAGTTCTTGATCCCAGTAATAAATATTAAATAGAGTGAAAGACAATACTTGGAGTTAGAAAGGTATTCTTTTAAGACTATATTCTGAGAGAAAGAGATTTTATAGTAATCACTGTACGGAAGATATGTATGCATTTTTAAAATCGTAAGAATATACGCATTTAAAAGAAGCTAAACTATTTAACCTTACTTCCTATGCTCATGATTCCCGTAAGAAATATGAAAGAAAGATAAAGGAAATACTTGGAATGAGCTTATTAAATGTGTGCATCCTTTTAAGATCACAGAGTTAGGAGGAGGGGTATCCTTTAAAACGCCCGTGCGCGAACTGCTGATCCCTTCTAAATTCATCCTCCCCCTCTTCCGTCTAGATTCGAACCATCCCTCAACATCACACTCGAGAAGAAATATCGATAAAAATTATCCCTATACCTCCCGGAGATACCACTGTCCTGGAAACCACATACACACTAAAGGGGCACAAGAACAAATGGACCCTTCCCCCCTCTTACCCCCTGAGATAATATGGCCCTGTGTGTATCATTTTAACTCTACTTATAATTCATATTAAGTTTATAAGTTAATTAGAATACAAAAAAAACACATGTTATTATATGTTTAGTTTTTAAGAAGGCTATACAACTTTATCTTTCTTATATAATAGGTGTCCATCCGAATCTTATCACCCACCACAGAAGAAAAATATATATATATATATATTCTAGAAACCATCCCGAAATTAGGGATTTAAAAGTACCCATTCCCAATCTAACCAAAAATAGAATAACTCTCTATCTCGAACTGAATCAAAAATGTCAACCTCTCATTCCCCTAAATATTAATAGTAGATATAAGTTTGGGGTTTTGTTTACGCTATCAATATTAATAATAGTGTGAATAATCAATTATAAATCTTTTTAAAAACATTTATTTTTAGATATCAACAACAGTTTGTACCAGCTAAGCTAACATGATCACACACACACATAAACATATGTAGTTTTTTCGTCCTAGTTACAACCTGATTTACCATGACTAATATCGGGATTCAAAACTCGCTGGATGTTTCAAGATAATTTTGCCTAAATGATTTTTCACTTTATCTCTACGCAAATTTAAATATACTATCTCTAAATTCTACCTTTCTCATATAATCTCTAAAGTGTGAACACAAAGTTAGCTCATAAGAATATTGAGACGTGAAGAATTGAAAAAGTAGTAGACATTTCAGTCAAAACCTCTATAATTATGTTAAAAAAAACTTTTTATCAAATTGGTGGATATAATTTTCACTTTATCACACCCCTCGGGTAAAGAAAGTATTGCTATCGAAAAAAAAATTGAAATTTTGATAAATATTGACGTTTTATGACCCACTGAAACCGAAAAAGTTATTTTTGCGATGCCACCTGTCTGTTTGTATTTATCTCTGCATAGAGCCTAAACCATTTTATCGATCAGGATGAAACTTGATATCTAAGATTTTTGTAGGGATCCCCAGGGAGGTTTTTGGAATTAGATTTCCAACCTAAAATTAATGGTAATTTACTTAACGACGTTACCTGCTTGGCGATTTCGAAATAATTTTATGAAGTGGGTTGCATCTTAACTTAAGGCCCGTTGACACGATGTTAGTGGACTAATGCAGGTTTACTAGTATTAGCTTACTAACATGCTAGTTGTGCTGACACGCAATTTTCACTTGTATTAGTACCGCTTCTAAAAGCATCATTGACAATGAATAGTGGTGCTAACTGGTCTCTCTATTGGAGACATTTTTTATTTATCATTGCGTCTCATTTCTCATTCAGGTTATTTATACGTATATACAAATTAAGCTTATGTGCTAGGAGCTAGGAAGAGTGAATTTAAAATAAGAATTGACGGCCAGATAAATTATAATTTTTCAGTAAACGCATTTTATCATAATTAATTGAAATATTTAAAAAAAATTGTTTTGTATAGACAGCATAAGAAAAAGTTAGTGATTAGTATGTTTTATATTTCTTAATTTCTTAATACATTAAGATATATTTCATTTGATCCTAAATAATTATTAGATTATTTTGCTTAATTTTTTAATTTTCTTAACATACATGGTCAATAAAATTAAACTCAAACAATGTCAATAAATCCCAATACAACCAAACTTGGTTGGTCATTTTTTAATAGGCCTAGCCTAGAATTTTTCAACCCTGTTTTAAATGTTGGCATACTAATAACAAAATATATTGTTAAATTCTAGCTAAGCTTAAAATATTTTAAAAAAATAGGCCTACATTAATTTGTAGATTGTTTTTATATATAAACTATCTGGTTTGCTATGAGACAATAATATTATGTATTTTATCTACTCAAGTTGTCAAAGCATTACTACAAAGTATTAGAAGTGTATGGTATGAACATTATTTATTAAAATTTATAAAGATTCGTCAAATAGTCAAATACAGAGATTGGAAAGCGTTCCAGTGATTTAGTGTAATAACCACCGGCCATTCATACCTTACTTGCCGATAACATGAATATTATTTTGGGCTTTATTCTGCTTAGCATGTAAATAATTTGCATAAACATTGTTTCCTTAATTAGATAAAACCTATTTGTATAACATTGGTTTTGTAAGAAGAGGTGAAATTGTTAACACCCACTCTTGTAGCGTAGTTAGCTAGCGCACTATTCGTGCAGAGCTACACTGGCAGGGACGGAGAGATCTAAGTTCGAATCTCGGTTAGGTGAGCTGGGTGTGGTCTTTCCTAAATTGTTTTCCTCTCTCCCTCCTCGCAAATTTGTTTTCATTTCCTCTAAATTCAACCTTCCCAATCCCTAACCCATTAACGTAATTAGTACTTAAGCGTATAAACCGAACGGTTAGTAATACGTGGTGCAAAATAAAATAAAATAAAGAGAAAATGCTTTCTCTAAATACCTCTATCCATGTTTAATAGATAAATAAAACCTTTTCGTACCTACAGCAAGATTAATTTGGAAGATATTAAAATTCAGGGGTGCATCCAGGAATTTAATTTAGGGGAGCGGGCCATGTGTGTCAAAGCTATTATTTCCCCCCCTGAAAATTGTCATAAGGTTGTTTTAATATAAGACTTATTTATTTTAAAAGCAATTAAATGCACATACACACACGTATATACAGGTTGATATAAAAAGTGTTAACATATTATGGATATTGTTGTGCATATTAAAATGAGTAAAGGAATCTTAAAGATGTTACTTGTGTCGATACATCAGTAAACTCTAATAATAATAGTAATAATAATAATAATAATAATTAAATACCCTTGAAAAAATAGATCCACAAACCAAGTCACATAAAGCTAAAGGTAATTTTGTACTTTTGTAATAAAAAATGGCACGGTGCACCAAACAGACTTTTTTTCGCTTTTATCTTAAAACTAAGCATTTACTAAAAACTCGTAATATTTGTGAAACAAAATAATAAGTATGTACATTTTTGTAGAAACACTACTCCAAATATCATAAATGAAATAATACTCAGCGTTACTTACTCTATGGCATTAGGACCACTCTATGGCACTCTATGGGGGCTTGACAAGAATAGAATGGAGGCAAAGTGACCTATCTCCATTTAAATATTAAATAGAGGGTGCATGGAAACTGTTTTTTTTTGGGGGGGGGGGGGGTTTATTAAGTNGTTTATTAAGTTTTTTCATATATAAACACCCAATTATAATCGTACTGTTGCAAGTGTAAATTATTTGATATTATTAATGCCAAGTTAAAAAATTAAATTTCCTTCACCATTAATAGTTTGAAGATCAAACACATTTATTATTTTCTATATAATTTTTTATCTAATTATTCCATGGTTTTATTAAATTTTGTGTCAGGCATAATCGTTTGGCATATTGATACCTTAAATTTGACACAATCAATATTTTACTATCATTCATGGTAGTTGAGATATCATCAGAATAAGAATAACTTTTGGGTAAATTGGTGAAATGTGGGTTGCGGGTTGCCCCTTCAACTGTAAATATCCTTCTTAACTCCTTAAACATGTTGTTCATTGCGCGATTTTACTACAGTCGCAGTGTAATATGTACATTTTTAAATCTTAATTATTCCATCCAACTTAAATAAAAAAGCATTAAAAAATGGTTAAACATTGTCAAATCTGAACGTTATAATCAAATTCCAATTTACTTTAAAACAAATGTTAGGAGAGATGCAGCTAGTAGGAGGTGTTATCGTAATAGACTAGCGTGGCCAGTGGGCACCAAGTGACGTGTCAAAGGGGCGTGACTGGAGGGGGAGATGCGCGTGGACCTTACCTTGTATTCTAAGTACCGCATTTATCAGGTGGAATCACATTGCTTGTTGAGATTATTGTGCTATGTTTACTATTTAAATTGATTATTACTATAGGAAGGTGCAAAATTAAAATACAATAAAAACTGTTTAATTACTACTTAGGTTTCTTTTGGTTACTTAACTCAGGTAGATGTTTGCTGACTTAGTTTATTGTAGGAGTCTCATGTTTAGGTGAAAGGCGCTGCTATCATAGCTTTCAAAATACCCAATAGGCCCGTTAATTCACTTTCGAAACATTTTAGTCGCTTTCATATAAATATTATATGATAACATACTTATAGGAATTAAATCAAACACGTGGGCTTGATGGCACGCTAGTTTGGTTTCAATGATGAGGTCAGAATTCATATTCTGACAGATGGTTTTGGGACGGATTTTTCCAAAATAATTTTCCACTCTCCCTCCTCGCAAATTCTGTTACCTTTAATCTTAATTCTACCTTTTTCATCCCTAACACATAAGCGAAATTAGTACACATGTTTATAAGATGGATGTTATCATTTATCAATTTATTTTATGGCTAGGAGATTTTAAAATGTGGCTTGATCATCGTTGTAGATGTTAATTCTCGACAATTAGCCATAGTCAAATTATTATTTAAGCTAAGACTGAAAACCTGAACCTTAAATAAGCCTAGCCTAACACAGATCAGAACAGCCAATGATCAATTGGATTTGGATGCCTGTGTCTGAAATTTTTTAGCTGCCGTCTGTTTAACAACGCACGAGAAAGAGAGAACCCTTCTGGTATTTCTTTTTCTCTTAACACTTGAAAAGACATTGTGATATACTTTACTATTTTATTCGAATTCTTAATATATGTCAGACTATATTATATTTCGTGTGATGAATGTTTACTAAATAAATATGTGCAATACCTTTATAAATGTATGGACCAAATAATAAAAACCAATAGGTCGTTTCGCTCTTTAATTGCTGTGGATGCGCTTATAGACACGTCTCTTTCTATCTCATTGGTTTCCCCGTCAACACTATCCCTTTTCTAACCTGAGGAGTTGCGATTCTGTAGCTTAAAAATTAACACAGTTATTTATATGATATAAACACCCATTATGTATTATACAACATTCACTTATGCATCTAGTGAAAGCAATATACACTAAAAAAACTGATTCTTAAACAACTTTTTCACCCAAATTATGAAAATTAACATTGTCCCTCGGCTTCAAAAGTCTACGTATAGTTATCATGCCATAAGTATATTTCCACTAGTGTGGGAAAGACAGTAATTTTATAGTTGTAATAATTGAGGTGAACATCGCTTGCAAAATCTTACATGGGATTTGGAACAAATTGAATAACCTTCATACCTCTTAAAATGTTTATAGGAAAACATTAAAAAGTTATCTTGTAAGAAACTTATTTTAAATGAGTATACTTATATTATGTTTATGTTATTAAAATAATAATTCAAGTTTATTTGTGAAACATATTGATTTATGTATGGTGGTCTTTTTAAGTTGCAGAGTGCTTATATTTATTGGCACCATACCCGATCATGAAGAGCGCGTCACCCTCTGACAGTTAGGACGTTGAACACTAAAGAGTTGTGCCAGCTGTTATCCTTCACATCAAAATTAATAATATATTTCTTCGTTCATATAGTTCAACAGACTGGATTTTGTTGCAATTGCCGAGGCAATATTAAATTTTTCAAAGCGTATTTTATGTGCATAGATACACTACCGTACAATTTATTTACTTCCGACTGAAGAAACCTGCTGCTCTCACTAGGGGGTCGATCGGTCTAAGGATTATTAAACTCGCTATACTGTCACCGTTAGTAATCAAATCAGGCTGGGGAGAGAATCTTTAATGAATTACCTAGCATAAATTCAACACTACCACAGTTGGTAGTGTGTGTGGCAACCAGGCTAGGTGACCTGAGTTCCATTCCCGATATGGTCATATATTTATTGTTGGTAAAATTTTGAATGGGGATTGAATGTTGCTCTAAATCTTGCGCCGATAATAATATGACTGAAAAATGAACTGTGTTGCTAAAAAGATTTTGTATTAAAATAACACGTTAAACATACCAACCAATATTGTGTATTATATCTGAAGATAAATAAGAGCAGCCACTAAAAGAAGAACAGGGCCCAATTAATTATACTTGGGTGTTTCTGGAAGAATCGAGAAAAGCCGATTACGATGCACAAAAAGTGTAGTCGACTACTTTCCCTCAATTCTTCCCATCACTAGAGCTCACTGAGCATAGGAAGTGAGCAAAGCAGGGCTGCCAATTCACATTAGTAAAATTTTTGCCAGAATTAATCAAAAGTGTCTCATTTCTCATTATATTCGAATAAATTAAAGCTGATTTTCAATATTAATTTTTTATCATAGTCGCTAAAGTCTGTTGGCAAATAAAATAAAAGATTTGTTTCTTTAAATTTATAGAAGTCGATACATGCTTTAAGATATATTGACCTGAAAAAATCATACAAGTTAAATAAGATTCTAAATTAATGTTCTAGTATACACTGCAATTTTTAAAGAGAATGAATACTTTATGTTTAGTAAAATACTTTTACAGCCCACTCGAAAAGAGAATTAGAACATTAATGACACACTCAGTTTAAATTTACCTATATCTATTTGTTTACAAATTAATTTTTGAAGCACCTTCAAGGAAAAAAATAAAAACTATGGTGAACAGTGATAATATTAATACAAAGATAGTCGACATCTATAAATAACAGTAAAAGAATAAAATGTTATCAAGGTTGGCTGAAAACAATTTGTTAATATTTCTAAAAGGTTCTCCTAATGTCCATACGTTAAACTTCTGTTTACCTGGCCTAAAGTGTATGATCGAGTAGGATCGGCTGATATAGGATACGAATATCCTCTGCAGCACATACTCTACCCTACAATACATGTTAAGTGAAATAAAAACCAATTACGGCAATGTATCTAATTGGAAATCAGAAATATTTTATAACGCTATGCTTTTTAATATTCTATGTAGTGTTGGCAGCCTTATAGGAGTCTACGAATTTAAAATTATTACTTAAGCTTATTTAAATAATTTTATTGAATTAACATACTGATTTGGCTGCACTCTAGTATACAAGTAGTAAGTTAAGAAGATTACATCCTGCTACCCTCTACCAGAAGTGTGACAAAGCTTTTACGTTAAACGTTCCTTCTGTAAACCTCAAGTCGGCCATTTGTGGATATGATTCAGGTTTTTTCTTAAAGGTGTATATTTCAAAACTGTCTGAATGGATACCATTCCGAGTGGATACAATTCCAGTTTTTGTGGATATAATTCAGGTGGATACAATTCATAATTTTCACAAAAGCATTTTATTACAAAACTGTCGGAATGGATACCATTATGGGTGGATACAATTCATGGTTTTTACAAAAGCAGTTTATTATAAAACTGTCGGAATGTATACTATTCCGAGTGGATACAATTCAGCTCCCTTGATAAAAGCACTGCCTACCAAGTTATATGATTTTTTGTAAATAAAATACTTGGACTGATATGATTTTTTAATTATCTTTTAAATACTCTACTTCGGCCAATATGATTTTTAATATGGTCAACTTATTTAATTGATATGATATTTATATGATGTAAATAATTTACTTTGCTTAACATGATTTTTATTATGTTCAACTTTTTAATTGATTTTATTTTTTTATGTATCCAACTTTTTAATATGTTGTTCATTCTTTATAAAAAAAAATCTTTTGATCGAGCAAGTCTCAAAAACCGAGAAAATTAATGATTTAAACATTTTCCTTTCCTCCTTTTTTTGTAAACAATATTTAACCAGCATAGTGATGTAAATAGATTATATGTGAGGGAGAAGGGATATATAGACAGGTTCAAACTTGAACGGTGACTTGACAGGTTTAAACTGTATAGATGATTAACAGGTAGATACAAGTTTAAATATTGTATTTAAAAAAATCATATTTAAAGGTGAACATTGTTAAACTTGCAAATGTTTGTAAATTTCTCATTGTTTTCAAAAAGTTTTTCATATCGTCTGTTATGCATGGTTAGCTGACCGAGTAATAAACTAATAGGTTGAGATATAAAAACACCTTCACAAATTATTTTTTCAATCTTTTCGCCAAATTTGAGTTTTCAACATTTTTTCAAAGTTCAAGATTAGGGAGGGACACATTAGGACAACATTTATTCACAAATGATATTTACGTTGAGGGGTGAGGGGGTGTAATATCTTCGGACATCTTCTTATCTTTGGGATTGTTTTATTGCACGGGTAGGAAATCAGGTTCGATACTCTCAACCGTAGCTCAAGTTTTAGGTAAACGACTATCAGCTCGACGTTTAGCAGGTTTCTTAACTTTAGAAGTGGAATGATTAGGAAGACAGATTAGGTCAAGTTCACCATCAGCCTCTTATTGTCCAACACAGAAACATGATTAATGTTCAAAATCGACGTGAGGCCTACACTTGTTGATTAAAACTATTATGTGAAAAATATAACTGATGACTGCACTTGTATAATTTTGTATAGCACTTTTAGTCAAATCGCAAACGTTCTGATCGATCAAACTTAAAACACTTGAACCAATCATGGAGGAGTCTGATATTTTTAGATGCACAGTAATGGAACGTATCGAAATGAGTGAAGCACTTTTCTACTTTACTTTGGGATTTAAGAGTTCTCAGGGAAGGACAGCCAAGCTATTCCAATTCGTAAGAGATGTAATCGTCACTTTTGCTAATAACACTTTGAATCCAAGATAACTTCTCTACTCTAATAAGAATCGCCGGTCGTACAACATACATACATTCTCGTTCAAGATGAGCAACTATGATGGATATGAGTTCGGCGTAGAGCACGTCATCACTGTTCCAGTCTAACCCATGATTATGTGAAGTCATCCATTCCATATTCTTTCTGCTCCATGATGATAGATAAGAGATGTCGAATGGTGGTAGAAACTTGTAGTTGACAACGACTGGCTAGTTATTTTCAAAAAAATGATTTATGATAGCCACCTCCTTGAAGAATAAGACTCCACCATCGCCAACGAAACCTTGCACTTCGATAAAGATTTTGTACTAGATGGGGAAACAAAGTGTTCAGGTTATTTATGAAGCAGGCTTAATGACGTCAATGTTGGAGGAGAGGAATGTCATCATTACTTAAACTCATGAGTTATTCAACATATCTTTGAAGGGTCAAGTCGAGAACTTTGAAATAAAAACTTGAACGCTGTTGGCTAAGGTAAAAGTATGGCTAGGTTTAGTATGAATATACTATAGATGATTAGACATGAGATGTTTAGCTTCGATATATCTAGGTGGAAGATGGCTAGGCTAGGTTAGGTAGGGTGGGTTTAAGGTTGACTGCTATTTGACAAAAATATTATAGCTTACGATGAGATCAATGAGTTTGCAACAGCATTCGCTTATCAGAGTATCATTTAGAGTTTTGCTTGTTTAGAAAATATCCCCATTTCAGACTCTCGATGTGAAAGTTAAAGGATGAATGGTCTCAACGTTCAAGGTGTTGGTTAGAGAGTGATGCATAATTATTTCTTACCGATTCAAACTGTTTAAGAATATTTTGAGGGATGGGTGGTAATCAGGAAGAACATATCGTTTAAGGTACAATATCTAAGCCGTCAGGTATCAAGGAGTGAGTAGTATGATTATGGATACATCGTTTAAGGTACAATCTCCAAGCTGTCACGTTTTAAGGACCGTCTGGTAAGCGAGGTGGGTGGTAAGAGGATAGGATTGTAACTGGGTGAGATCAACACGGTCATGATCGAGCCAGAATATCTCTTGCTCATGATGGATACAGGAAGTCGTATGCCTTAAAGGAGGTATGAATACAGGATGAGGGCTGGATGCAGATGTGCAGATGAAGGCTGGGGGTAGGATACTGGGAGGAGGGGAGAGGAGTGATTGGCGGGCATGGTAAGAGAAGGCTGGGAGAATAGGAGCTTAGAGTTTGGGGTGGAGGCTGGGATCGGGAGGAGGAAGTCTGGAGGGAGCTGCAAGGAGGGGTGATAGAGGGGGCAGAACGACGGGCATAAGGTACTCTTGTGTAATTGAAAGCGCATGGACATAGGAAGACTCAACTCCTATTTATACGTCCTATGGGACAAACATGAATGCATTTAAGATATTTTTATGTGTAATATAAAGCCCTCCAAAAGATGTGCAGATAAAGGCTGGGGGTTAAGAGACTGGAGAATTAAAGAGGGGTGATTGTCGGGCATGTTAAGAGAAGGGGATGAAGGTTGGAATCGGGAGGAGAAAGGAGGGGGGCTGGAGGGTCAAACACCCAAAATAGAATTTCCTGATCCACCACTGATCAATGCTATTATTATGGGAAAAAGTTACACATCTCCCCATATAAGAGAAACAAGGTGGAATAAGTGACCCATATTCGCAATGTGGTGGATCAATGTTATTCTTATGGGAGAAGGTGATCAATTACATTCAATGTAGTGGATTGAAGTTAACATTATGGGAGAGTGTGGTCCAGAACTGTCGTTTCAACCACTACTCCCCTCCACATTCACTTCCCTCGTAAGAAAACGTAAGCAATTAATGAGCTGCTCAACCTCCCCCCTTACCCACCCCCCCACCCCCAGCGACCACAAAAAAAAAGTTCTTACGTAATTTAAGAATGAGGCTACCTTGCAAATAACTTTGAAATGACCTTCAGATTTAAAGGAAACGTGTACTTGGTGGATAGGTAGTTTTTGCCTCGAAAGGTCTCAGCCACCCTATGGTTGTGGGTAACTGAGAATAGAGAGTGAGTGAGTAGGACGGGGATGTTTAACTTTGGAAATGAGCTCTAGCTTATTAGTTTCTCGGAAATACCTGAAACCT
>CABFVX010007502.1:17345-30394 GCA_902151425.1 Timema shepardi
ATAAATGAGCTCTAAGAGATCAAGTGTTTTAAATAGAAATAACACGTAAAACATGCCAGTCAATAAGGTCGATTCTCAATTAGTTGGTATAAAATAAAAAATAAAAGAATAACAAAGGCCGTGAAGCGAGTATTTATTCGAGTGTCTAGAAAAAGAAGCAATACTAGCTCCGTAGCTCGAGTATTGCGAGTATTTCGAGTATTGTGAGTATTTCGAGTATTTCGAGTATGCGAGTATTGCGAGTATTGAGAGTATGCGAGTATCTCCGATCACTGATATTTCAATCACCGATACTTTTGGGATCGAGTAACTGGGAGTATCAGTGATCAAATGGTATCGGTGAAAAAATCACAGTCGGTGATATATCGCCCATCTCTAGGCCTTACTTCAATCTCTTCAGCTTTGCTCTAACTGCGTTGATAATGGATCTTCTGTTCAACTCTTGATCTAGTAGTGGTTCGTGGTTGTGTTCATTTTCAGTCCGCGAGAAAATATTTCCGCCATCAAGAGTAAATATTTTAGTCTTGCAGTCCTTTTAAGTGCATCTCCACCTCTCTTCCCTCGTTTACTTTAATTGATTCACCTGTCGATACGTATAACTATAATAGACAATCAGAACTTTCCCTTTTTCACTATAAATCCTTTCCATATCAATGATTCTCGCTAATATTATCACAGTTCACACAAAACCCGAAAAAAATACACCGGGACAGTGATTGTTGTCGAGACAATTAATAAGTATTGGACAGACGGATGTCAATACTAATTTTACAAGTCTAGTTGGGGAACTTAGGGTGTTTTTACATTCCTTTACTAAGGAGAGGAAAGACATGACGTAGCGAGAGCTTGTTTGCGATGGTTTTTGTTTGTATCATCCCCCCCACCTCCCTCACCGACTACCTGAACTTGACTTGGCGCAATTCGGGTCCGGTATTAGTAAACAGTTTTTAATCCCTTAATAACTGGCGCAATTCGGGTCTGCCCGAATAAATTGCGGGGGCTCAATCAGTTTCCCTGGCGCCAGTATGTCGGCCCGACAAGTCGAGTTGATACAAGAATAGATATTGAGGTCATTGACCCGGGCAACGGGTTTTCCCTGGCACCGGTTTAGCGGGCAGACAAGAAAATTCGAGGCAAGAATAGATCGTGACCCTGTTCTTCTTCTCGTACCATGTGACGTCGAACGAGGGAAGGGGTCACTATAGAGAGGGGCGACCACTTTCTTGTCTATTTATAAGCGTTTGTAGAACGGTTCAAGATGGACAAGTTAAAGCAGCTGGTAAATATTGTCGACGCCGTGCAGACCGTAAAATTGTGTGATCTAACCGTAGATCAAAAGTACTCGGTGGATAAAATAAAAGTGGCCAATACAAAGTTCGGAAGACGTCTAATAGCCTATCTATACGGTGAGTTTTGTGTATTTTTACCCTGTTGTTTTGATATTCTAACAGATAAAGACGTGTGTGAGCGTAATAAAGAAAAACTGGTATTTACCTGCGCCAGAGTAAAACCCGGTTCACCTACCATTGTGAACTTTAACGCGTTTAAGAGACGGTGCAGTTAACTACAACAACACTGGGCAGCGGGGCAGTTAATACATGTGCATCGTGGACCCAACAGAACGTTTAGCTCTCAGGTACGCTCACCATGCTTAGATCCGGCTATATTAATGTAATTTTTGTGGGTCATACGATTGAGGGGCGTGCCTATACGACTGTAGAGAATGTTCACAGTGGGGCGGTGAGAGATAGACATGTAATTTACAAAGTAGAGGTGCGAGGCTTAATCGAGTTTTGCGACTCTACCTACCACACGATAAGAATGATGGAAGTACTACCATACGAGAGAATTGAGGAAACTTACATGTGTGATAGACGTGCGCAGTGTGTGATTTCCACAAAGGGGACGTTATGGCTGTGTTGCCATGGCCGCCACCACCACCCTTCCAAGCTTCACACCACTCGCCACCGTCCTTCACGATGCCACCACCTCCACTCCCAGAGTCACAGGCATACCCGCCCCCAGAGAACTCGAGTACCCACCACCAGAGACGTCTACCTACCAGGCATCAGAGTCGTCCGAGTACCCGCCACCAGAGTCGTCTACCTACCAGTCAGTAGAGTCACCTGCGTGCCCACCACTACCGGAGGAGGTAGAGTCCGAAGAGCCCGTAAATATTGAGGATTTAACAATGTACAAAAATTATTCAAATGTTAAAATCATAGGTGAAACGCCCAACGACTACATACTCGCTCTGGGCAGTTTCGGTAACGTTTTCCTTCCAAAGTCAATCTATTATTTGGATTGTAAACGATTTAAATCTAAAGCACGTTGTATGATATATCTCGGAGGACAAAGTGTGATGTTAAAAAGTGAATTAATAAACTAGACGTGCTCATGTGTTTGTAGCACTCTCCTGGCATCATCAGAGCTAACGGTGACATTTTGAAAAAACGTTAGATTTTGTGAGTAGAGCGAGTGTTTATTTTCCTCCCAGGGATATTTATTTTGCTGCATCTCCTATTGCCATTATGACATTTAAGTGCGGCGGATCCTATGCAAAGCTCTCCAATCATATTCGGCACAAACATCAATGTCATCAAACACCTCCAAATGCTGCTCATAAGGATACCTGTTGGGACGAAGAGGTATTGTGCGGTGCGGTGCGTTAGACCTGAGGAATATAATCGTGTCAAGTGGTTAAACGAGCTTGTGAAAAACAAAAGTGATAACGTTGTGCTATCGGAAGAGAATCGAATGTTATTGTGCTTGAGTTTGTTGGAAGAGTAAGATTGCCAGGTAAAAACTGTGGAGACATTGTCAATATACGCTCTAGCGCCTCTCAACGTGTCTTGAACTATTTTGGAGGTGGCTCCTACCCATTATTATCTAGATGGTAGATGTATTTTATATGGATTGGTCAAAAGACTTAAATAATATTGCTGCTTGTTGTTATGAATGTTTTAAACTAAACAAATGCCGAATGTCAATATAAAAATAAAAACTGTCAATAAAATGTTATTATTTTTTTAACCCCTAAATAAGCTGTTTGGAGAATCAAAGACATGAAGAAGATGGCAACATTGTTATGACTTAGGTTGCCACCCAAAGAGAAAGTATTTTGTCAATAATGTTTGAGACCGAGCTTCTATGATAGGAGAGAGAGGGTGTAGACGTTAAAACGCAAACGTAACAGTTTTATAATATTTATTCACAGAACACTCAAACAAAAAAAATGTAAGGTCTGCAAAATTGTTTTGATATAATAATAGTTAACTTTTACAAAAAAAATCACAAGTAATACACTTATGACGATCTTGAAATTATTTTAAATTAATATGTTGTTACATATATAAATATGAAACTATATACGCTGACATAATATATAACATTTACACTTAACTAATTACTCACTTAAACAGCAACAAGAAATGTAATGTCCACAAAAAATATTTTTTATAATAATATATTTAAATTTTACAAAAAAAATCACAAGTAATAAAATACTGATGATCTTGAAATTATTTTAAATTGATATGTTGTTATGTTTTTAATATGAAACTATACACGTTGACATAATATATAGCATTTACACTAAACAAATTATCCACTTAAAGTCCAAAGAAATGTAATGTTCGCAAATAAATATTTTGATATAATTTATTTAACATATACAAAAACCGGACATGTGGCAGTGGACCTAAAATTATAAGACCTAAAGTCACAACTCCTAAACTAAATTTCTTAACTTCATAACACCTAACTTTATAAGATCTAACTTTATAACACCTAGTTTTATAGCTCCTAACTTTACTAGACCTAAAGGCACTGGACCTAAAAGCACTGGATCTAAAATTAGTTTTTCATATATTACTTTTAAATATCCTTAACTGTTCAAGCAGGCAGTGGACCTAAAGGCACAAGACCTAATTTTATAAGAACTAAATTCACAAGACCTAACTTCACTGGACCTAATTGTATAAGACCTAATCTCACAAGCCAACAAGCACAAGACCTAGATTCACAAGACCTAAATTTGTATGGCATGGCGGCATATGTCCTAAAACAACATTCTTTTTAACACACTGATAGGAACACAAACAAAGGCGTGAATCTTGTCTTGTCTCGTCTAGTTTTCTGGGGAATGGGAGGTCGTAGTTCAAATCCTGCTGGGTGTATCGCTCTCGTCATATAAAACATACCTTAAGAGATAAAGTGTTTAATAAACATGGCCAAAACGCTTGGAATGTGGAATACTGTCAAGCTCATCTAATCTATTTGCCGCTGACAAGGAAGTTGGGATTATAATCTCGGCCGAACGTACCGAGGTATTTTTCCTATGATTCCTCACTCTCTTTTCTAGAAAATGTGGGAACATTTCCCCTAAATGCTTCCTTTCTTAGTCATTTTAAAATAGTGAAATTAAATTTGGATAGTTCAAACGAAAAGTAATATGAAAATCTCTGACAGGCAGGATTACCTCATTGTTAATAATCTCGACTGACGTGGTCAGCTTTTATTTAGGAAGTTAATATTTGTCTATCCTTTTCAGGTATGCTAGGCGTGTTTTCACATTTATTTGTCTACTCATTCTTTCTTCACGTATTTTACCATATTTAAAATAAAAATATATTAAAACAAGTATTGTAGGGACATAATTATTATTAAATAAAATAAAATTTAACCGTGCAATAATCGTGGCCCAAATTTTTATGTCGTGCTTATCACGTATTTACTAGCACGCTCGGGCTCTCCGCATATTTTCACCATGGTGTAAGAAAGAGAAATGCAGAATTTAGTGGATATGTACTTTCATTTGTGTGAAGGAAAAATAATAAACAATTTATTAAAACTCACTCTCGGGCCTCAGTACACTTGACAGCAATCTGTATCCGGTCTCGCTATCATAAAAAATTCAGTCTATTCTATGAATCATTCGAACACCGATGCGGGCTAAAGTGCAGTTATCGAGGGAATTGGAAGCGGAAAACATTAGTTTAGGATATTACTAGTTTGAATACAAGAAGGACTATAGTACAGCATCGGCACGCACTCAAGAGAACGGCATCTCTTTGACACTCAACAGCGTCTAATAATCTCAATGTTGACTAGGAAATTCGTGTCCAAGGATATTGATTCTACTTTAATAAACCTCTCACACCTTAGTTATATACCAACGGCCTCATTGGATCATCCCAAGTGTTTTTATAATCCTATCTTAAAAAGGACACAAATTGTTGATGCAAAATTCCCTTTTTGATACTATTAACGTTATTTTTTACAGGTTTTGCCCCCTCGAGCCCTAGAGCCCACAACAGTGAGTTATTCTTGATGCTCTGACATCCCCTCCAACATGATGTCCCGACGCCCCCAACACCCAGACCCCATAACAGTAATTTACCCTCAACGCCTGGACGCCCCACGAACACGACACTCCGGCACACCCAACAACTCGAACCCATAGTGGTAAATCCCTGGTGTCCTGTTGCTCCTAGTAACTCAAGCCCATATCAATAACTCCTCATCCCGACCCCCTCTCTCCCAACCAGTGCAGGTCTCGGCAGGTTTTCCACCCCCTTTCCTCTAACCCCTGGCTCCATATCCTCATCCTCTAATCCTCACAACAGTTTAGAGATGGTGGCATGGGTTTAAAACAGAACTGAAATCTTATTAAAATATAACTAAAGTTATATTTAATCTTATAGCGTGATGTGAAAAATAAAAATGTCTCAGCCACCCCCACCCCCCTTATACGCAGCCTACGCAGGTCCTGATATGCACCCAAAACCCCAGGTTCTATAGCCCTCAAGGCAAGGTCATTGGTTCTAAAATCTAGGAGGTGATGGGTTAATTCAATGTTGTTTATTTGATGGTCATGATGGGACTGAATATTTGTTATGAGATGGAAGTTATACTTTACTACACATAGCCTTATAATACCTAACGGCACAAGATCTAACTGCTATAAGAACTAAACCCCATAACACCTAACTTCACAGCACCTAATTTTATAGCTCCTAACTTTACTAGACCTAAAAGCACTGGACCTAAAATTAATTTTTCGTATATTACTTTAAAAATCCTTAACTGTTCAAGCAGGCAGTGGACCTAAAGGCACAAGACCTAATTTTACAAGACCTAACTTCACTGGACCTAAGATTATTAGACCTAAAGGCATAGCTCCTAAACTTTAGGTCTTGTGAAATTAGGTCCACTGTATGTCATCCCAAAAACCCGCCTCGGTGGCGTAGTTGGCTAACGCGCATGTCGTGTTGAGCTCGACTGCTGAGGACGGAGGAGTTCGAGGTTCAAATCTCGGTCGGGTGAACTGGGGTTGGTTTTTCCTAAATCTGGAACGAGTCAATAAATTGTAAATAGCCAAGACTGAATGAGATATACTTCTCCATATTGTTTGGAATAATATTCTTCTATCTGTAAACTTACCAATTTTCTGCATGATAATATGAGCGTCATAATTTTTTTAATTGGGTAAAATGACGGGTATTCTCTTGGTATATTGAAACTGAATATTGCACTTACTATGAGATGCACCCCGATAAACTCCACTGAGATGACAGTGGTCACGGACGCGGTCTTGACCTAACTCCCCCTCGCAGATACTACATACACTAGCTGAAAAAAAAATTTCTTTTTAAGAGCTGATGCGCATAGGGACAACATTTTTTTAATCTCGATGATCATGGTTTCTTATTCAACAAATTTATGGAGAAAGGTATCCACAACATTTTCACCAATATAGACAACAGGAGGTTTCACACATTTATCTTTCGAATCGATGACCACATATGCAAATCCTGATGGCGTATGCTATAATGTTTGAGACTGAGCTTATAAAATATATGAGCTTGAGCTTATAGGATAGGAGGGAGGTGTGTGTTTAGACGTTAAAACACAAACATAACAATTTTTACAATATTTATTTAAATCATGAAAAAGTATACACACAGTGTAATTAGCAATCAACATGTCAGGGTTCGAATCTCGGTCGGGGGTGATTTTCCAGGTGCTCAATCATCAACGTGGAGCGGACAGAGCTTGCTTGCACACACTCTCTTACAACCTTCTCAATCATCGATAATTAACAATCATCAATAATCGATATGTCTGGGACGTGGCGGGGGGATCTGGGGGTTCCAAACTCCAAAGCCCCGTGGAGCGGACAGAGCTTTCTTGCACACACACACTCTCTTACAATCCACAAGTGTTTAACCCCGTTAGCAGAAGAGGGAAAAGTGTTTTGACCCGTTAGCGGGAGGGGTTTGGAAGTCTATAATCGACAATTAACAACTCAGCACAATACTATTATATATTTATATTCACTGTCTACGCCGTGCACCGATAATCAATCATCGATAATCGACAATTAATCGTCAATTATCGATATGTCTTGAGGCTCGGTTCGGGGGAAGTTTAGGATGTTTACAGGCATGGGCATTGACCCGTTAGCGGAAGAGGGAAAGTGTTTTTAACCGTTATCGGGAGGGAGTTGGAAGTCTAATCAACATGCCAGACGTGGCGGGAAGGTTTTGGGGCGGGTGGTATGATAGGGTTTTGAGCGGAAGCGTGGTTCCAACACCACTTATACATTCATACCGAAAACCGACTATAACTTGTTCATACTCAGATATTACCTTTCATACACAAATACGGTCTATATGTTGAACCACAACGATGCTTACACAGTTTGCGATAACTCATCACAGTACTATTTCGATATGAGTGGGTCGTTCGTACCGAAAAAGTACTATAACCTTTTCATACTCAGATATTACCCTTCATACACAAATACGGTCTATATGTTGAATATAAGGATGTTTACAAAGTTTGCGATAACAACTCGTCACAATACTAGCTCAATATGAGTGTGTTCAAGGTCATATTGTCCTATCAAATCATGATGGCTACTTAGAGTCTTTACCTGGTTTGTGTATGGCTAGGACATTTGCTTCCTTCCATTGGCCAGGGAAGTGTTCTAGCAACTTTATTGTGTCTATGTTCTAGGTCAGAGCATCTGTTAGGGGGGGATGTTGAATGACTATTGCTTGAACCGTATCTGGTCCCAAAGCTTTACGTCGTTTTAGGTATTTGACAATGCTTAGTACCTTAGTTAGGGCGATCAGCTGTTGGTATATTTATTATATTATTTACACACTGATCCACCTCTCTGATGAAGGGTGGATCATAAGGCATTAGCAAAAATAATGTTGTAGGAGAACTGGCAGTATCGGTCAAGCGCTAAGCTTCTTTTGTATCTTACGTAACCAAATACCTTCAAAAGGGGTCAATGACAGATATTAAAGACCAAAAATGTATTTGTCAATTCATTAAATATACCCTATTCGATGCCTTATTTCTATGTAGACCTGTTTATTAAATTATTTTAAAAAAAAATGTGACGGAAGTGCCTTAGCATTCGACGAGAGTTGCCCCCTAGGCCCGGGGCTAGCGGGCCTAGTGGTAGATCCGGCCCTGTGTACATATTGTCTGTTACCCCAGTGCATCCAGCCGGGACCAAGAACAATTTTAATTTATATCTCTCAGACCAGAGTCAAGCGTGCAAATCACCCTAACAAGTCTACCAGTAGATATTTAAACAATTAATACTGTACATATAATGATTTAACAGGCATTTTAAACGGATTGATCCAGGGCTAGGGGGTTATATCCACGGCCACAGTGTTGCGGCCCAGTTAAAAGGGTAAAAGGGGGAGGGGGTAAGTATGCAAATAGTTTTTGTGAAAGCTTTAAACACGTGAACTAGAACTAACTGATAATAGAGCACTGAATATGTGTCGAAATAATAGGCTATTATTACAAAGCCAGCCTTACTATACGGGTATAAACTACCACAATCATCATCATCATCTAAATAAAATAGGGTGTGTAAATGCAGGTTTGCTTGTGTGTTTATAAAGGCGAAAACTACAAAACTAAGAAACCTGAAAAATTGAGACCTGTCATGCGTATTAAGGGGACCTGAGGGTGTGCACTTGGGTGTGTGGTTATTATTATAATTTTGACATCTATTGCGAGACTGACGTATCAAGCTACGTGATCACCTGTGTTAGTTTCTCCAGAACCAAGTAACATGACAACCTGAAACTTGATATATTTACTTAAGGATTCTGGCAAAAGTTCATCTCGGGTTTTTATTGTTTAGTTTTATATAATATCAGGTCTGACGTCTTGGACTGCGTAGGTGTGAATAGCTTCAAAACAAATACAACTAAAAAGCCTAAATTTCACATACACGTTTGAAGAAAGGTAAGACATCAACGCTGCTATTTCTTTAAACATTACCTATTATATTACGAGCCAGAAGACTTAAACCTCGTGACCACACGTTTGTGATGCTAAAAGGTTTCTAGTATGGTTTAGTATAGTTGTGATTGGTTTTTTAGACGGTCAACGCCAGACATTGACGGCTAGTACTTAGTTTTATAAAAAAAAAATGTCCCTGGAAATCCTAGTGGGAGAAAAATACAGAAATAATAAATAGCTTCAATACATTAACCCTCTTCCCCCAACCCAGAACCCTCCAACCAAGTAACCACCCTTTTCTTCCAAATCTTCCCATCCCCGAACTCCCCATTTACAGATAGATATATACCAACTACCCCTCCCCCCCCCGCCCCTCCCCCCAATATTTGAGTATAGCTCTGGGCCTGGTTCGACGGTATTATTAAGTTTTCTATACACACTAATATGTTATTTTCCGAAATAGGAAACTTGTATCCTACAAGCTGATCAATATCTCCCCTCTCAGCCATGCCCTGTTTTGGATAGTTCCAGGCACGTAGCCACCATTTTGTTATGGAGGGGGTCCATTATATTACATTTTTATAAATGAATTTGCTTTTTTGCCAAATAATATTTTAAAAGTCAAATGTTCTTAATACTGGTGTACGCCGAGAGTATTTTATATGTAGACTTTTTTAAATGTCATCATTAACACACACACCCTTGAAAACGCTACCAATATCTCAATTGATTGTAATAATAAATAGGACAATATTTTTGTATGAATTTAATTAGAAATTATGGCGTATTTCTGTGTTAATTAAGAATGATACTTTAAAGCTGTTAAGATATTTTTTTTACCAATAACAGCCTTTTTTTCATGCCACAACACCTAATACATCCTCGGCTTTAAAAGGTACAGGATAATGTACACACATTAGTGCGGAGCCTGTTAATAGTTTGTTACCCATTCTATTCTTTAAATACGTCTTTATTCATTTGAGGGCCAATAACGGTATCTCAGTTTCACATGTAGATACTGGCAAGCATGCTAACACACAGTAAATGTAGAATATTTGAGTAGAAATGTTTTTCGCAATTATCTAAAATAGACATAGTTAGAGATGGCATGGCAGATCTCTATGGAATTCCATTTTGGCACCACAAGAGGTAATCTTCTTCAAGTGCTGTTTGAGAAACCCTGTGTTCGTAGTAAGCCTTCAGTCTTTTGATGTTCTCTACAAGGTTTGGCTTACAGTTTTTGGGAAGCACCAACTTAAGGGTAAACAAAAACTCTTTATTTTGGTTGAATCTTCGTTCAAGATTCACAATGAGTCCATCTACCGATAGTAATCCTCAGGAGAGTCATGGAGATAGTTGTTCCTTTCTGTTGGCTTCTTTTCTTGCCTTGGGACATCAATCTGAGTTTCTAAAGTAGTCCCAGCAATAGCTATAGCTTTCTGAAAGATCTTATTAAACTAACTATTATCTCTGTCGCTAGTGTGGAGATATTTTAGCGTAAGCAGAATATCTTCCCTGAACTTAACCGCAGAAGCAAGTACGTTCTGAGGATTTTGAAGGTATGCTGAACGTGGTAAAGTGGGCTGAAAAAGTATTCACAAATTAGCACTACTTTTATGAAACTTCCTTTCTCCATGGCAGGCAGAGATTTCAATGGAGTGGTTGAAAATGACCGGTCCATTTTGTAGAGTTCTTAAACATTTGTAACTGTCGTAGGAAGAAGCTCGATTAAATTATTTACAAAGGCCTGGTTCTCAATAAACCTGGTTTCACGGACACCAAGGAGTCTTGATTTTTTGATTCTAGTATAGTCTTGGCAACGTCCCCCCNTAATAATAATATATTCCATTTGTTTCAGAACCTTCGCGAAATTTGACAATCCGTTTGTATTGATCTCTGAAAACCACACGGTGTGACCAATTGGTCGGTACGTGTTGGAATTTGCTCTCGTGTTCAGGGAGCATCAGAGCATGCTAGTCTCCTTCTTCTTCTAATTGTGCAGAATCAAAGACTACTTTGGGAAGTTAATTTATAACAGATTGTGTTTAGACTGTCATCATCAGAACGGGGATACCAACTCCGACCAGGAGAAGACCGACGCTCTCACTGAGTACCCATAAGCGCAATTTGTAGCGACTGACGACTCGTCAGACCCAGTGCATATGGCGCACGTGGCTCAGATCATTGGTACGGTCTCGTATATACCCTGAGACAAACCAGAACCCACGGAGGGGACAGAAATGTTGTGGGCGTTAGCCCCTCTAAGATTAAACAAAGCCCCCGGACCGGAGAATATCATTAACGCTGTCCTCATTAAGCTTCCCTTGGAGGCAGTTAACTTTCTCGTGGAGTTATTCAGTGCCATTCTGCTCCTGAGTCACTTTCCTAAGCTCTGGAAGCACGCCAACGTCCTCTACTTTCATAAAAATGGTAAGGACCCGGACCTAACCTCATCTTATCGACTGATCAGATTACTCTACTGTTTGGGCAAGTTGTTTGAGAAATTTATACTGACGAGACTAACCCAACATGTTCGTGAGGTGGGGATTTTAGTGGACGTGCAGTTCGGATTTTGGGTGGGACACGAGACGTCTCACAAACTCATCCGACTCGTGAATAAGGTCACGATAAACTTCAACATCAACAGGCCAACTAGTGCTGTATTTCTCGACGAGGCAAAGGACTTAGACCATATTTGGCAAGAAGGTTTCCTTTTCAAGCTCATTTTCATAAACCTAGTTAAGGTTGTACAATCTTATCTATCCCACCTAACCTTCTCCACTACCTTTTGGAAAACCACTTCTTAAGTCAGACGCATCCAGGCTCGAGTTCTTCAGGGACCCCTCGTGGGTCCTGTTCTCTTCAGTCTGTATGTGAACGACATACCCAAATCTCCATACACCAAGCTGGCACTGTATGTGGACGACATGGCTCTAGTAGCAGAGTCGTGTCGAGGGCAAATGGTGAAGAGGTGACTACAGACGCAACTGACGCAGTTGGAGTGGTGGTTGACCCTCTGGAGGACGAGTATCAACATGGAGAAGAGCACAGCACTGATCTTCACATGGAAGAGAATATACTAAATGCCGGCTCCACTCTGATTGTTTGGGGAATAAATCAGATGGGAGTACAGTGCAAAGTACCTGGAGCATAGGATGGACACCAAACTGACCCGGAGACTGCACGTTACTGAACGAATTACCAAGGTGAGACAAAAGCTTGGGTGCTTAGGCCCACAGGCGTAGCACCCTGTCTACTAAGAACCGCCTGACACTCTACAAGCAGTTGCTCAGACTAATTCTTGATTATGCGTGTACCGCTTGGGGTCACCTGGTGGATATGTATATGAGGAAGATGCAGGCATTCCAGAACTGGTGTCTGAGGATCATTTGGGACGCACCCTGTTACATTCGTAATGAGACTCTACATAGGGATTTGAGGATGCCCACAATCGAGGACCACTTCCTTCTACGATAGGTTTCACGTTGCCACAAATATTGTTATTCAGGGGCTTGGTAACTACGTCATCAACACTTGTGTGTGACACCATCGTCCCAAAGATCTTTTTGGATAAGTGAGATGTGGAAAACAGTGGTCAGTGAGAAGCTATCCCCCAGCCCCTCCGCCCCCCACATAGAGTAGTGTCTCCACATGCATCTCTAAAAACCCCTATTCGGTTTAAGTTGATAACGACAAATTATATATAAGGAAAATAAAGAATAGGAAACGACCGTTGGTGTGTCTCCCTTTCCTGGGGGGAAGGTGGG
>CABFVX010007503.1:0-30373 GCA_902151425.1 Timema shepardi
GATTTATGTTTTCCATAAATCCTATTGGCTAGATCTTTCTCACGAGAATATCGCTTTCACAACTCGTGCATAACGTATAAGAAAAGCAATAAGGTCGATTCTCAATTAGCTATTTGAAAATAAAAAATTAAAGTAATAACAAGGGCTGCAAAGCAAGTATATTGCTCCGTAGCTCGAGTAACTGCTGCCATCTGATGTGAATATGTAGTATCTGCTAGTATTGTGTATTACTGATCACTGACATCTCAATCACCGATACTTTTGAGATCGAGTCACTGGGAGTAGCGGTGATAATATGGTATCGGTGAAAAAATCACAGTCAGTGATTTCGTCGCCAATCTCCATAGCAACCAAGCATTATTGTAGACGCAATTCCTGACAGATTCGTTCTTGAGAAATGTATCGAGGCATTATTGTCTCATTGGTTTAAGATTATAATGACTTTATTTCTTGCTCACAAATATTTCAGTATATTTTTAATGTAAATTCAAATAAGGTAAAATGAACGATCAATACGTTTACACAAAAAAAAGAAGCGAATATGGGCGGCAATGTATGTTTTCTGATGATGGCCCCAAAGTTGAAACAATTTTACCAGTCAAAGCTCATTTTGAGGACTATATTTTGAAAAATCCGGTTCACCGAGGGACTCAGATCGGCTCTGTTTTAGCAGAACATGAGGTATATTAATAAATATCTCTTCTTAATTCTGCTTTTTCGGCTATCGAGTAGAACCTTTATATAATTATGTCGCCACTTTTACCAAAATAAAATCGAGAACCTGTTTGTAGTGTCAGTAAATACCTGGTTTGGATTTATTTTAAACATTTAATATATCTAGAAGTAATTTGTAGTTTTTTTATGGTTATGGTTTCCCTTCACTGGCCCTGGATACATTTTCTTCAAACAACCAGGAACAATATATTTGATTCAGTTCCGATGCCACTATACATAGGCCTATAGTCTAGTTTCTAATCCGCTTAAGGCCCTGCCTACCCTCTCTGGTGATGTGTTTAGCTTTCAGCTCTCAAAATAGATGGCGTTGCTAACATTATACAAACTGGTGGATTCCAGCCATCAGGTTCGCAGAATAACTAGTTTGTTTAAACAATTAGGGGGCTGGCTGGCCAGTAATCAGTCAAGGCCGCAAGCACACTTTTCCTAGAACTGATAGAGATAAGTGTAGTGCAGGACTTTAAAGTGTTTAGGCGACCAAGTTGGACTAAACATGGAGAGATAAAACGTCAAGATACAATCATACTCTTGAGCAGAAAAATTAGCTTATCTTTTTAATTTTACTCAGAGTATAAAAGTGATATGTGGTAGCAGAATCTTCTGCTATACGGAGAATAAATTTACACTAGATGCCAATCTCTCTGCTCTCTCATTACCTCTGATACCCATGTAACTAGGAATCCATTAGAACATCAATACTTAGAAATTAGCTTGAAGAGAAACGCATTTGTTGAGTATTTGAGTTGTTAAAGGATGTGATGGAGTTCCTAACAAGCCACTAATACTAGATTCCAAAGCACTACAGAATTCACATAGCACAGCTACTGGGTGAGGACGTAAAAAGACACATTTCAATACCTGCAGAGTAGCAAATATCTCCGCTGTAAATATTGACACATCAGAATGTAATTGATATAATTGATTATAACTAATAAGATTTCATAAAAAACTGCACACACTAAGGCTGGTTCCCCTCCCCTCCTAGAACCGTCTGTAAAAATAGGTCTTTATCAATTCCATATTTCCTTCATATACCTTACTGCATTTAACTTTTGCTCAATACGAAAAGTAGACCCTAGCTTCTTTTTTTTTAAATTCCAATTCAGGAATAGCTAACACCATTGGCACATCCCATTGGGCGCTATGCCCCCCAGTGATGCAATGAACAGGATAAGGAAGAGTAAAAATTTAGGTATTGACAAAGTTCATTCACACCCCAAAAAAATATCCACCAGTACTGGGTGTGTTTTGTTAAACAAATTTGTAAGGATGAAAATTTTTTAACAAATAACTTCTTTGCCAAAAACTGGTTTCCCCAAGAAACAGAGATTGTTCCACCCCTTCCATAAGGAGCACATTGATTGGTGATGTATGACAAGCATCCAAACACAATCTTACTGCTGCATATTGGATCATGTCCAGCTTCACTAGTGTAGACAGTGGTGCATTGTGATATAAAAAAATAACCATACTTGTAAAGAATTGTCATACATTCTCTCAGGAATATTTTAAGATTCAGATCCAAACAAAATTAATTTTACTGTTTTGAAACGGAAATCTATTCTTAGATTTTAAAGTTTCACAAACTATAACAAGTCATTTTCATACAGCATGCACACGTGTCAAGAATATAGTGTGGCATATATGCCCCAAATGATAAAATAGAAGAACATAAACAAATATTCAACTAGAAGAATTATTATGATAATATAGAATTATTTTCTTCTTCAACTATTTTGTCAGGAGACGGGAGTACAACTGCATAAAATATGGGCCATTCCCGCAAAATAAGGAACACGTGGCAACCCTAAATACTATTGGTGTAAATTCTGGGTTTCCACCCTCACTCCAGGCTAATGCAGTCATCAGCTTCTTTAATATAAATGGATTATTTAACAATAAACATCGATGTAGACCAAGGTGTCGATCTTGCAATAGACTAGACTGCTAGTGACAAAGAGGTCACAGTTTGAATCTTGCTTTTAAACTTATTTACAAATTATACCTGAACTTCAAAATCTAAACATGGACATTTAATATTTATTTATGTTTTACCACTTGTCAGAGAATACGAGGTTACACTAGTGATTGTGTGAGCAGTGCCGAATTAAAGGTTTGGTGAGGATGGGGGGTAGCTACAGTTGCTGGAGCCCCAGGTCCCCGCTGGTGCAGGGGCACTGGCCCCAGTTCCTTAACCATTCTGAACAGTCTTGTGCAACTTCAAAACTTGCATTTTATGCCCTTATTTAGGTGTTTTTTCTCTAAATATTTTTTATAAGTTCAGGAATATATTTTTCTGCTCTCAATGCTCAGCTGTGCTGGTAGGTTCATCATTGATGTAGTTCCTTTGTTTCTTGTTAAATATCACACCATCTTGTTTGACTCAAGCTCGTTAAAGACTCAAAGAAAAAATATGCAGGAGATGACAATGCCAACAATGAGACTGTTATCAAAGGATGGAAAATTTTTGAAATAGAAACATGTTTTATGATAGTTGACAAGTTATGCAGTGGACTTAATAATCGCCTACAGTCTTACGAAAAATTTCAATCATAATTTCAATTTCCTGTTGATTGTAAAACTTCAAATACTATGGACGAAATTTTGCTAATGAACTGTTTAAGTTTTTACAGTGAGGATCTTGATGAATCTTTAAAACTAGAAATGTCAGAATTCTATAACTTTATCAAGAGTGTTGATTTGCCAAAACATTTGTAATACCTGTATTTTTTTTAAATGTATCTTAATTAAAAATAAATTACGGTCAACAATGTTTGAATCAAGATTAAACAGTCTTGCTATCATGCCATTAGAACATGGTTTTGCAAGATAATTGTCATTTGACGATGTTGTGCAAACATTCTCAAATATTAAGGCAAGGGAAAAGACATTTTAAATTGACATTTCCCTATGTAACCTCTGATTAATTTTGTACATTCTTGTTTGATTGAAAATATAATATTGATTTAAAGTCTGTGTTTTACTAAGATTTAAAATTTTAAATATATTCAAAATATGACATTCCAATGCTTATTTTCGTTTACACTTTAACTGCGTTTTTTTATAAAGCCTTGGGCATCTTACATGGCATAATTAAATAGGGCCCCAAACTCTTCAATAGCCCCAGGGCCCCCCAATGACCATAATCCGGCAGTGTTTGTGAGTGCAGGCAAACACTGTTCGTGCCGAATATGACCAGCATGGCATGAACCACACAGAGGGTGGCTGGCCTCGCGATGTGAACCCAGCTGATGAGGAACAAACCATGCGCTACAGGAAAAAAGTGGAAAAGGATGAGAGCTACCACCCCTCCATTCTGCAGTTGTCACATGTAAGTCACAGGGTCATCTTCAGATAAACCCAGAACAGTCTTTATTTTCAATCCAACTACCTGTAACCCATTCTGTTGGGCACACTGACAAAGGTATTTCAATCTGATTTGGTTTTCTGTTTACTAAGAGGTCAAATTGAGTGTGCTGACCTGGTTTTTTCCTAAAGGGTTTCTCACTTTAACACATCAGTTAACCAGGACAAGTGGTATTGTAAGATGCAAAGCATGCGCATTATGTATATAGATTCCAAGAACATATTGCATTTGAGATGATATAGGGTTACATTGATTTCAGGATAGCAGCAAATAAAAGTGAACAAAGTTAAACATTTCCTAATAGTATTAACATATTATTTGCTTTTCCACATCTCTCTACCTGTCTTGGCAATTCACATTTCTACGCCAAATGATGTCCCTAAAGCCATATTTTTAGTTGAACCGAAACAAGGCCTACCTTGAACTATTGAAAATTCAAGTTAAATAAAATAACTAGAAAAATTTAAAATAATTACAATGTATAGTTAAAACATGCTACTAAATTTGCTGTATATATATTTGAACTACATAATAGAAAGATAATTAAAAAAAAAAAGACACATAGGTATATATCATAAATCAATTTGACAAACTATTAAGTTGTTTTTGTTTTGTGCACTTTCGATTGAGTTTTTGGCATGTGTTTTTCACTATTCAATCCCCCCCAACCCAAACCCAATCTTACATTTCTATTTCATCAGAATTTCCATATTCAGAAAGTTGTCTTACAAGGATTATCAAATTTTCCACATTACTTTCTCTTAAGCTTAGATTACTATTATGTAAAAGGATGTGTGCCTCTACCTCCAGTTATACAGACCTTAGAATTTTTGAGACTGTACAATAGCTAATTACTAGAAAATTCAAGGTGTGTTACAATTTTGTACTTGCACAACACAAATAATTGTACTTATTCGGTGCCGGCGCCAGGCTATGGAACATACCATCCTCCAGAACAACGCGGTCAACATCTATGAGTCATATTTCGATGAGTATGACCAAGTTTCCATCGCAGAGCGGGCAACAGCACGTACAGTGAATGTGTACCGAGATCCCAGCTCTGTCAAAAGGCCTGTCACCCACCTGTCCTGGTCCCCTGATGGGGGTGCTCGACTCGCTGTTACCCATTGCAACCTCGAGTTCCAACGGGCTCCACCAGATCTCACCACTTTCTCCTATATTTGGGAAGTGGGTGGGTATCTGCACCCTAGAACTTGCAGCAATACTGTTTAGAATTTGCAAATTTGTCTTAAACAAGGAATTTAAATCATCAAGGTTTACACAGTGTACTGGCAGCTCGGAACTTTTTTTTGTGTGCATTGGATACTACTACTACTACCACCCAGGCTATCCACATATTTACACTAATAGAGGTAGATATATGGAAGGCAACATTTAAGAGGAAATATACCTGCATTTACATGGAGGGAAAGTGGGAAATAATTTAGGAAAAAAGTCTTCCATGCTTGGATTTTATTCCTGACCTCTCCCATCAATCATTAAATCCAGACTAGACAAGAATACTCGATATTCTGTACATACTCATTGATATGGGTAGTGTTTAAATTATTTTCATAGTAATTTTTTTCATTTTTCATTTATTTGAAGTGTTTAACGCACACTTTCTGGACCAACCAATTATATTAGCAAACAACTTATAACTAACTTAAATATAGAACATACACAACATCCAGCTCCCAGCCGTTAATTCATCACTGTGTAAGGGGAAACTCACATTTCACTAATAATAAATTTTTCGGTCATGCCAGAAATTGAACTCGGGACCCTTATCTCAGTAGACAGACATGCTATCGACTAAGCTAATTTGTCAGACTTTATTCTTAGTCAAAATTTAAAAAATCCTATCTCTACCTGGCTCAATGGGGGCTAGTTGTTCCTTGGAGAAAAATATTTTTTTTTAAGTTAAAACAAATTAAAATTTCTTGTTCTCTTTTTGTAAATCATACATAATTAAAGTCTAGATCAATATATGTTGCTCTTTGTTTTTTATTTTATGTCTTATCTGGCATACCTATAGTTGGTGGTGGTGTTAAGTTTGCAATATATGAGACTACTGGTTACAACTATCTTCTCATCCCCATCTTTTAAGCCAGCTGTTTCCAAACTGAGGGCCGCAACTCCATTTGGGGCCATGGCGTATTTTGGGAGGGGTCACAATGCTTGTTGAGGTAATAGCTTTATATTTAATCTTTCATTGATTTTAATGATTATGTTTAGGTGTGAAATTCAAATAGAAATGTAAGTGGTTAAAATTGCAAAAACAGAAAGTTACTGCTGAGGTTTGTTTTGTCCATCCTGATTTGATAGTTTCTTGCTGACTACTGTGGCAGTCTTGTGACACTGCTAGCATAACATCCAAAGTTAGTTCACTACTATAAAACCTTCAAATATCTAATTTTATACTTATCTTCAGATGGGTCATTTCACATCAAATCAACAAATAAAAAATAAAATTCCACCTGACCCTTTTGTATTTAAATGAAATTGTTACAAATGATTCTTTCCTTAAATCCAACCACAAAAATATTTTTTAAAGATTCTTTAATGGCCCCATTTTTAAGAAACCAATTTTTGAAGTTAAAAAAAATATTTAGCCGCGCCACATTTTTTTAATGGTTATTAACTTCTGTTCTCTTGGTGCTAGAATTTTTTTTTGCTCATTTATTTCAGTTTGCTATAGGATTTAATCTGATATACAATTTGGCTCATTTTTAACAATACCAAGAATCTTTCACTCTTTCAAAAAGTTTTTTTGAAAAAAATAATTGTGACAGTTTTTTTGAAAATTTTGAAAAAAAAATTATGTTATTTAGCTATTAATTATTTATATAAACTGAAAACTTCAAAATGGGATGCCTATGGGATCATGAGTAATGATGAAAAATGTAGTGAGAGTAACACTATTTTCAGGTCCATGATCTGTGATTATAATTATTATATTAAGCTTCTGGTATGAAAGGTGATTTTATACATTAGATCCAAATTATTGAAGCCTTTTCAACTCTTCACAACTTAGAGACTAGACCTAGGCATATTAAAAATATGTAAAGAATGACACGAAAACTTATAAGATAGAATTACATGTTTATGTACACAGAAATGTTTTCACCAAAATGCATATAGTTAATCGCTTATTTTGAAAAATTAGTTCTTTGTACACCTTTGTAGTAATATATTGTTTGCTTTGTTCATTTCTGCTGCTGTCAGTCTATACACTCTTCCTGTTGGTGTCGTTGGATCGACTTTAGTCATAATGTCAGATCTATAAACACTTATTATGTCTGGGAATTGGGGGTATTTAAAAGATGGACTGGGTCCATAGGCTCCAAAAGACTGATCTAAATGGCTTCCTCTTCTACACCAAGAACAGACCTCAACCACCAATGGTTTGAGTACTGGCAAGTTACAAATCCAACAATGTCACTTATCTCCTTTAGGTTATCTTCCCCTTCAACAGATACTATTTCTTCTTTTGATTCAGTTGACTGACTGTATACTTAACTTTCAGCCTAGTTTTACTCCCAATTGGAATGTAGCTGTGCAACTGTTGTCCTTTTGACAGTTTTTGCATTATTTAGTTTTGGTTGTAAGAATGTGTTATCTGTTACATAATCTTTTTTGGTTGTATACAAAAAAATAATTTTTGGTTTATTATCCTAGGCCCAATCATAAAGCTGAAGCGGTGTCATAATTTGCTCGATGTATACCATGCACAGAATTGCCGGTGCAAATAGCCGTTTTACAGTCCCTCCCACACCATCAGAAGCATTTTGCCATGTGAGGAGGCAAACAATTCCACTCTGCTTTCATGTTAAAGTCTTCTTCATGAAAGCAAAGGTTGAGAAATTTGGACTTATTATTATATCGTGATGCTGCTCCATCTGAGAAATAATGTATTTTTTCAGGTGGTGTGGGGATCAATTTCTCAAAAACAGTGCCATTAAAGAATATTAAAAAACTATCTTTGTGGTTAGATTTAAAGGGAGAATAATCGGTAAAAATTTCATTCAAAGTACAAAATGGTCAGGTTGAGTGACTAGTTGATTTGACATGGACTGATTGTATTGTAAGTTACTTTTAACACACATAGTTCTTAAAATTGTTGGTTTTATTTTATCACATCTTATTCATATTAATATAACCATATAAGCAATTTATAATGAATAGAACAATCATTGGTGACTATGTGACCTTAACATTATGCTGTTTGGTATATGTGTGATGGGGAAGTCAGGATTTGAATTCTGGCAAGGTGTATTAGGGCTAATTTTTCCTAATCTCCTTTCATGCAAATGAGGGTACATTCCTTCTTAGTTCTACTTGTGTAGTTAAATGTGGAGAGTTCGGACGGGTAGTAATACACAGTGAAAATATTCATTAAAAACTATGGTCTGGACACTTGTAAGTTATCAAGGTGTTGCGGTATTCTCTGAGAGGAAAATTGGGTTCAAACCCTGCAAAAGGTTGGAAACCATTGCTTTAAGCCTTTAATAACCTTTGCACTAAACTTGGTAGTGAAACAAACTATAAGTTAAATAATACAGAATTTTATTCCATGTTCTCTTTTAGTAAAATCTTCTTTTGTTGAATTAATTTGAATAATATGGCCAAGAAATCTTTCATGAGTTCCAACAATATTTTTTTTATTAGTAAGTCCTAGATTATTTTCAAGAGAAACACAACAATCATACTTCAGACTTCATTTATCACTGAATTAAATTAATCAAACTAATTTTCAAAGTGATGACTTTTTGGCATAATTCAAGGATTGAATATGAAACCCTTAAATAAGTAATCAGACACATTACAGACTTAGCTATGGTATAGATAAACCAGCCTTAACTTTGTCAAATATTAATATAATGAATTATAAATAGTTATATTATTTTTGACAAAATAATTGTCTCAAATGTTTTCTCCTCAAACCACATGGTTAGGGATCTGTGAGCTCACATTTTAAAAATTCTGAATTGAGCTCAAGTGAGAGCTTCCTAGTATCAAGAAGAGCTGAATTAGAATTTAATAAACAAATAATTTTAACATGCAATTATTTGAATTAAACTTAATCGATTATTAAAATTAAAAATAAATAGTGAGAAGTTCTGTTTTTTTATCACTCATATTCTCACAGAAGCTGACACATTATCTCAGCCGGTACCATGTCTGCTTACTGAGCTAAAAGTCCTGTGTTCGATTCCCAGCATGGCCGAAAAATTTATCACTGGTTAAATGTGGGCTTACCCTTTGACAGTGATGAATTAATGGCCGGAGACTGGATGTTGTGCATGTCCTAGTCTTAAGTTAGATTATAATGCATATGAAGTTGCAACAGGCCTAGCAAGCCGGTAGTGCAAAAATATATGGCTTAATTAAAAAACTGACCTAGGTCACAGGATGGAAACAATAATGAATGGATGGATTCTCACAGCACAGAATGTTATTTTAGCAAGCAGTCGGTTTCACCTTGGTCTACCGTAATTTACTTAGTGAGCTAGTCCTTGGCTTGCTCTATCATTCGGGTAAGCTGGATCTATGCTGTTTTATAACCTCATAGTGTTGACTAAAGAGGAAAGTGCTAATATATATGGTTCTAGTGTGCATGTCAAGAACTTTGTAAGGACGCTTTACTATTATTGGCTCATAGTAACAAGTGTATGAGATAAACGTATATTATATCCTCTGAATTACATTTGTGCACTATTTGAGTTCTAGAACCATGGTTGTAAACAAACACAATAGTTCTGTTATTGTAATACAAGAAAATATTTAAGACATGGCTGATAAAGTTTTTACCTAAAATAAAAGGTAACCTCTATTCTCATAAAACTTCTGTACATGTGTATTGAATATATACAGGCATACCTCACTTTGTGATGTTTCACTTTTTGATGCTTCACTCATACAACACTTTTAAATTATGACAATACCCTGAGTATTTGACAGCTGCCATGCTGACACGATGGTTTAGCAACATGACATTGCCAGCATTCTGGCTTCCTGCTGGATTCATTTTGTTTACAAACCATACATACTGCATCTCTTGTGTTAAACTCTGTAATATAGTGAATTACTATTTTAATTATAAATGCTTTATTTACATTTATTATGCACACATATGATGAGTGTAGAACATTACATACATTGACAAGTAAAATAAAAGGTATTGATTTACTCTACGATTGAATTTGCTTTATGACAACTGCCTTGAATCAAAATATTTAAATACCGGGGTATGCCTGTACTAATAACACAAACTTGGGGTGTATTGACAGCATATTTCCAACACTTACATAAGTTTCATAGTGAGTTAAAACCAGGTGCCATTTTATGAATACTTTTTTCACCTAATTTATTGGTGTTTATCACAGGTTCTTAAAGTTTTTATTCACAACCCTTTTTCATAAGACAAAATTATTAGCGACTCCAGGCAGTAATGTGGAATTTTTCTATACACTGTCAGCTATTAAGCAGTTTTAGATAAAAATGGTGGAAAAAACAATTATATTTTTTTTGAAAATAATTCACATGTGGAGTTATATTTAATATTATTGTGTTATTTAAATTTTTATAATTTTCAAACTTTACATCATGCACATACAAACAATTAATAACAACCATAAAACATTTATGATGTGGATGTGCTTGCTTATTTTGACACAATAAATCCAGTTTTAACAACACCTCTAACCACACAGCCTCAATTGGAAGGTGTGTTTGTGAACATAACTATGTTGTGAATTGTGAATGACAAAACAAACTTTATGAGGTTGTTATGATGATTCAATAAATAAATAAACTAGAGGAGCTGACCCAAAAGGTGGTGTCAGCATTCCTTAGCTAGAAACCTAAAACCTATCAAACCCTCTGAAACCTAAAAAGCTAGAAGCCGGTGGACCGGTTAAAATGGGAGGGATATAGCCCCTCTGGGCTGACTATACAACATTGTAACCTAGTGGTCACACTACCAGCTTTGGGGACACGCGAGATAAGACGTCAGGTTCATCAAGTATCAGTTCAGGGGCTGCCGCTCGAGCCCAGGGAACCCGGTTTGGCGACCGTGTTGGGACCGCCTAGGGGTCAGACAGGCCATTGGGTAAACCTCAACACCTCGTTTTGTCACACGCTTCCTAATATTCTCTAAGTTCTTTCATTCTAACTTTACGTTTAATATCACATTTGTAATAGCTATAGTAGTATTGGTAAACTTCTTAAAAGCCAAGTTTGGCATCGCTCACGAACCCATACAAGTATTTAATATCACTTCCCCCTTATTCTTGGCCTAAGACATCCTGATAGATCCATAGGCCCACACATAAGATACGAGAAGGGTGTCGTGACAACCTCTTTTCAACCAATAAAAGCCATTAGTTTATCTTAGTTAATTATACAAATGATAATTACAATTCAAGGGTACAAGGGAAAATGGGGTAAAGTCACATTCATACATTTTCTTGGACAACAACTTTCATATCTCAAACATTATAAGAATCTTGTCAATAGTTTTTTAAACTAATTTAAATATGACATAGACCTCTTTTAAACATAATATAAAATGCATAATTGTCGGATGACAGCACTTAATCAATTTGAGCGTAAATTGGAATTCCTCCCATACTCCTTGTTCCCTTCAATTGTGTTGCTGTAATCATGTCAGTCAACATCTCTCTCTGTAATAAATTAAACAAATATTGAATTAACTGTGTGAAATGTATTATTGTTTCAAGAGTTGTAAAATAAATATTTAATTTACTCACATCTGTAAATGTTTGCTGCGACTCCCAGTTTAAGAACAGGGGGTGTAGAATATATGATTTGGCCAAAGTGTGATCAGTCAAGGTAAGACTGCTACTTATCAAGTTAACTGAAGTGTATTTTTGAAAGAAAAATGATAGCATTCACTTGTTTGAGCAGCACACTTTCATTTCCCTGGCCTAGGAGGGAGGGCACAACCACAAATATCCTTCCTGGTGGTTTTTTCCCCGCTGAAGTTTTGAACACGTTACCAACTTTAGTCTAAAAACTAACCCTTTGCTTATCCTGCTTGCACTGAAAAGTTTCAAAAACAACAACTTGGCTATAGTTCTTTCATGCTAGACCAGTGATCTCAAACTAAAATTCGTTGCAGGGCTATATTCACATACTCAGTGTTGCTGGCCACAGCCTGTAGAAACATGTCTGCTTTATTATATTTTAAACTTTTGTTTTTGTAGTGCATCTTATTACCAGTTTGGACTATGTACATTTTAATATCGCTAGGAGGTAAGGAATGAGCAAGATATCATTTAGAGGAAATGTGACCACATTTGAGTGAAGTAAATAATTGAGACTGCAGGAAAGATCACCCTTTATACATCAGGCTGTAATTCTAAGCTTAAACCTCCCTGTCACCAGTGAACTGGACCAAAATAGCCTCCGTTTGTTTAATCTGCGTTCTCACTGAGTTTGATTTATACCAGCTAATTGATGCTATGTATTCAAAATATTTAATAACTTACACATTTTCTTGGATGTCTATGTGTATTAGCAAAATACTCAAAGTGGTATTTATTAAATTATCTGAATACAGATTTCCACACTCAAAGTAATTAAAGTGATAGCTAGCACACTTTGAAATAGTTCTGAATGTTTTTTTATTTAAAATTATGTACATACTAAAATTAAACTCCTATTTTTTGTGGGTTTAATATATATGACTGCAGGCTGGGAAGCCATATTAAAATTTTGCGGACCAGGATTCCAGGCTGGTAAGATATGTCTTGAGGGCCAGATGTGGCCCATGGGTCGTGAATTTGTGAACCCTGCACTATACATACAATGTAAGAAACAAATTCGAGTTCCATCAACATTATTTTTTGTTATGTGCAATATATTACAAATTAGAAACTATCCTACCTGTTGAAAACACAATCTTTAGTTAAGAACGGTTGGATAGTATACACATCATCTTAGAGCTTTTAAAAAGTCTCAAAATGAACCAGAATAACAAAATATTAACTAGATGTAGAATTTGGTAGTAAACCTACATTTTATTAATTACATTATATAAATAAGCATAAATGGCATGGGAAAGGTTTGGTAAAGTCTGTTCAGTGTAGGAATTGTTTTATGAAAGGCCTTTTTCCCTACTAGAAATTTATTGTATAGTAGGATATTGGTAGGAAAAAAGACCTTTCAGAGAGTAATTCCTACCGTGAATGGAATATAGACAAAAACTAACTGGCCATACTTCCATACAAGATTTGTTGAGGCGCGAATTAAATTTAAAAAATAAATATACAATACATGACAAAAAAATTGAGTAAAATTATAATCTTTGCACAGATGCAGGTGTCAGAAGCATATGGCTCAACAAACTTGATCTTGAAAAGTGTGGTCACTAAAGCTGTTCAAGGTGACTTTAAACTTGATATTCTTGACTTGGTGGCCCTAACAATATTTTTGCTTGCGCAGGGAGTCGGAAAACACAGGCTAAGTGATCTTGGGTTAGACTCTTAGTGTTAATTTGCCTTGCAGATAGATTGGTCGTCCAGTAAAAAAAGTCACAACAGATGTTTTAAAATGAGTCATTCATCACACAATACAGAATAACATTATTACATAAATTTCAAGCTTTGAATCTGAACTTCTATTAAGAGCTCTAGTTTGGAATTTGAGTAATTGCAGATCCCTAATATTATTCTATTTGTGAGTTGCAAAGTTTATGTGATGGTGTTAGACTTGACCTGCACTTTGGCTCTGGTTACAATGTTCAGAAAACCCCAACAAGCCACAGCTGGTGCTGAAGCCACTGGTACCCTTGGTGTGCCTGGAGTACAACCCCAAGGACCCTAACTGCCTGGTGTCGGGTATGTACAGCGGCCAGGTAGCTTTCTGGGATGTGCGCCGGGGATCCCAACCTGTCGAGATGAGCGCCTTGGAGCCGAGTCATCGTGATCCTGTCCACAACGTAATCTGGATCAACAGCAAGTCTGGCACTGAGTTCTTCTCTGCTTCCACCGATGGACAGGTATAAAACACGAGAGCACCCAAAGTTGTAACGAATTTGCCTACAAACTTCAGACTTTGAGTTAGATAATTTTACCAAGCCATGATGCCATGATAAGTATTATGCAAGGTTTTACCTAAGGGAAAGGGGTGGTAAACCAACACTGCCTAAAGAGAAGCTAGCTAGTGTTTGTGAACAGCGTGACATCAGATATTTAGGGACACCTATCTCAACAGGAATTCCTTTATTTCCTCTCCTAAACGGTCAGTTTAGCGGCTAAATTAATGGTGTGTAGTTCATGATGGATATAAACTAGCATTTAATAGTTTATTTGTTCAGATACTATGGTTCATTGCGGATACATTAAAATGGGTTTAACACTTAGGATAGTTTATCAAGATTTATTTTAATCAAATTCAAATGTGTTGAGCATTTTTCTTATGGTTTGTCTGGATTGTGTACCAAGTTTGAAATATTTTTTGAAATGATTGTTTAATACTTCATTATTTGCAATTTTCACTTAGAAACACTCCTCATTGCTAGGTACAGTTTGCTGGTTATTTCCCTCCTTATTTTGCCCCTCTTTTCGACCACTGGCTTGCAGAGTTCTTGGAATTCCCTACCCCTGTCTATATTCCTAAAGCCAACCCTGTTGCACCAGGCGTTTGGGACTCTACAAACAGTGCATTGAAAATTATTCTCCATCACATCTTGGTGAACCTCTCTGTCTATGTTTCATTTGAAAATGAACTTATCAAAAACTCCTTGTAAAATGATTTAGTGCGTGACTATGTATGTATAATTATGTTAATAGTGTTCAATCTGTGTTTTATTACATAATATGTACAGTGTACATATAAAATGTGAGTGTTTAGGGGAGCTCCTCTCGCAAATTAATTATTAAGAAGACCATACTCGAAGTCAAGACCATTGTTCACAGATTCATTTGTGTATCTCCAGCCAAAGACATCACTCAAAGATAGGCTCCACAAAATACATTTTTATACACTAAAGTTACTAGTGTTACTAAAACTGGTCCTCCATAAATAAATTGTATTTTAATATAATTTTCATTTTAATAAAGATTGCTCACACAATGGTACATACATTTTCAAGTGCATTCTCATATATATATATATATATATACACACACACACACACACACACACACATACAGTTTAATACTAGATTTATTTATATTTAAATATGGTTAGTAAGTGTTGTGTAACAAATTGCTGGGGAAACTATAAAAATGGACCTAAGGTCCACATGTTTGGTTTTATAAATGATGAAAATATTAAGAAGAAATGGTTGAATTCAATCCCAAGAAAAGATTTTCAGCCAACAAAACATTTAAGGGTAGGCCATATGAAGAAATTAATTTGATTGAATGTTAGTTTTTATAGACTTAACGTTTACATAAATTTTAAATCCATTGTATTGAAATCTTAATTTAATTATTTAAAAAATATATAAAGACTTAACAATTATTCATATTAAAAAAGTTTATACTAACTTAATAAATCTGGAACAGTTTAAATTTATAAAGTAAGTAATTAATATATTTAAGATAAGATTTTTTAAAGCTTTTTTTTAGATACATAAAAGTGAAATGATTTTAAACATTTTGTGAACTCTAAAATTATAATCTACAAGTAAATCTTTAAACTTATTCATATAAAACTAGATGCTACTAATAGAATGATGTGGTGCTCTCTCTCGTTTACAAATTGACAAATTAGAGCTAAATTAAATGAGAGGTAGGTCCAGTGGCGTATCCAGGGGGCCGGGGGGGGGGGGNCCCCCCGAATCTTAAAATGGAAACTCAGCGAGTAGCTCTTTTTTTTTAATTAGCACCGCGTCTTACTATCCACTCGGGTCATACGCCTATGTACTAATTACTCTACTTAAATCTACAACAGGCACAACATCCAGCCCCCAGCCGTTAATTTATTCACTGTGAAATGAGAAAACCACATTTCATCAATCATAAATTTTTCGGCCATGCCGGGAATCGAACCCGGGATCTTTAACTCCGAAGGCAGAGACTCTACCGACTGAGCTAAAGTATTGGACTCGAGTAGATGTTGGCAAGAAGTATGGTACAATTTGTATTAATTAAAAAAATTGTTATAGTGTGACGCTGACGAATTGTAAAAATAGAAAAAAAACTTTAGTTGTAAATGTTAACACTTCTATTAAGCAACTCTAATTAATTCGTTTTATTTGTAATCTGTAAATTACGAACTTTTTTTTCTACTTAAACAAATTTGTTTAAAAAAGCGTGCCAATGCTTTGAAAGATATTTTAGTGGCAGCAGGAAAGGGAAATACTGTCCTTCACAAATACTGTGAAACCAGATGGGTGGAGAGACACGAAGCTGTTTAAGTATTCCATAAATGTTTCGAGTGTATCATTGGAGCATTGGAAACTATTATGAGCAACGAAGCAGAGGCAAATGGCATCGCTACTTCTCTTCACACATGTTTATGTAAATTTGAATTTATCATCACTCTTACTGTTATGTCAAAAATGCTATCCATAACATACATAACATCGAAATATCTACAAAAATAATCTGTAAATATAAGTTCAGATTTGAATAAAATTAGTATGACAGAAAAGGTTTTTGCCGACGTGAGGAAATGTGGAAAAGAAGAATTAAAAAAAAACTGTTTACAAAAGCTGGAGACATATCTCATAAATTAGAAGTTCCTATAAAAGTACCGTCGGTGACCTGGTGGTCTAGGGGTAAGGTGTCAGACTTCTATGCTGGCGGCCGGGGTTCAATCCTCGGTCCCGGCACAGATTTATCTGATTACCAAACCCTTCCTTCACCTCTGACAAGACATCTTGTAAATGTGGGGAATGCCAGGCCTCCACCGTGGTTCAGATCCCACGTTAAACTGTAGGTCCTTCATTTCATCTCACAATCACCCTACCACTACACATTAGCGTAAGTGCGTATAACCCGAACGGGTAGTAAGACGCGGTGCTAATAATAATAATAATAATAATATTATAAAAGTACCAAGAACAGTAGGCACTAGGAGGTACAGAGCAAATGTTGAAGCCGAAACTCCATAAGAATACTACCGCCGGATTGTGTTCTATCCTTATTTGGACGAGATATTAGCTTCATTGAAAGGGAGATTTTCAAACCATAGGGATATGTTAAGAGAACTTGACTGTTTAATCCCAGTAAACGCTGTCAACAAAAAGTTTAGCGACTTGTTACCGGCTTTGGAGTTTTACAAGGATGATATGCAGCACACCAGCAGAGATATATTGGAAGCGGAATGGAGCCTTTGGGCATCACACTGGGAAGCTACAGACTCTCCAAAGCCAAAGAATGCTGTCGACACATTAAAATTTTTAGATCGAGAAATGTTTCCCAATCTGACAATTCTATTAACAATTTTGGCAATAATACCAGTGACCACATCATCCGTTGAAAGATCATTCTCGACTTTGAAGAGACTGAAGAATTACCTGCGCAACATCACAGGTGAAGACCGGCTAACGTCTTTAGCTTTAATGACTGTACATAGAAACATAAAAGTGAATATCTCAAAAATTATCAATCACTACAATCAAAGCAATAGAAGATTCTCTTTAACTTAAGGGTTTGTGACTTTGTGGCTTGTGCTAATAGTTTATATTCACCTTATTTATTTTATTTTTCTGACACTATGGTTTCCCAAGATTTTTAATGCCAGTGTTGATAATATAACCAATATTTAAACACTATTTCTTTCATTTGTATTAGTTTTATTTAAAATTACTACTATGCTAAGTACTATTTAACTATTTATAATTATAAAGTTAAGGAATATTTCTAAAAATCGTACATTGTTACAATGTGTTAAGAATTATTAAACATAATTATAAATTGTATTAGCCCCCATATTTTATTTTATCCTTATACATTTATACAACCTAATGTAATGACCAAACTAAATGCCTAGTATTCCTCTTACGAGCTACATAACTGGTTAGTGGTTTATAATTATTATGAATAATCTAAAACTATGATTATTGCTGAGAATTTAGAAATACAGTTTCTTTACATATTTTCAAAAATAGGCTTTCAGATATTGAGGCCCCCCCCCCCAAACTTGAATCCTGTATACGCCACTGGGTAGGTCTAATAGAAATATCATACCTGCATTGGTGCTCACATGAACTAAACGTCAAACTCATTTAGTCTGGTTAGCCATTGGCGAGAAGTTTGAAGTTTGAACCCTACCAGATGTAAGAGAGAGTAGTTCCCTCAGTGGTTAACCACTCTCCCTTGGTGTGAATGTGGGTATATCTTACACTATTTAAAATTTACTTTTTCCAATACCTCTCAAAACCTATTAGGGCTATACACATATTTATAACGATAATATAGTAGGTATGAATAAGGTAGAATTTAGATTAAATGTAACCAAATATGTGCAGAGAGAGAGAGTGTGAAACCATTTAGGAAAACCACCCTCAATACACCCAACTGGGACACGAATCAGACTGCATGCCAAACGACGCTGATAAAAGTGTAAATAAATTTGAATAGCCGTGGATGGGTGGTAAGATGCATTGTAAAATAAATTCAATATTATATCTAAATGCATAGGCTTACTTATAACAACACAATAACAATTCATTTGATTTTTTTTTTAAATAATTAGATTGCTAGTGTTTCTAAATATATAGCTTAACTTAAATATAATATATTATGATAAAATAAATGGTTAATTCAAAACCATGCCTGTAATTAAATTCTTCATTCAAATCTTCCAGAAATGATTTTAATAAGTCATAAAAATAAATACAAAGAGGGTCTTGTAAGGTTTTATTTTGAAACAAAATGGTGAATAAGTTTTCATAATAGTTTTATATATGGATGCAAAGATAATCAAACGCGGAGGACTGTTGTCTCAGAATGATTTTAACAAATATTATTAGATTTGGTACCCTTGTTGTATTTATAAATTCTAGTATTAAAAAAAATCAAAGTATACCAATACTTATTTAATTTCTAACTAACAGGATTACATGCTAAGCAAATCCATGTTTAGAATTATAATGTTACTGAATTAAATTTTAATATCAAGTTCAGTATTTGATTATTGCAGCACATGCATAAATATATGCAACAGATTATAAGTTGGGCCCATTCTTTGGACTTTCACAAACACATGAGAAAGGTAATGTTTAAAAATAATATATTACTATGCAAAATTATGCCTGGATCAGGAATTGAACCCCATACCCTTAGAACTTTCAGATAAAACAAACAAATGCATATTTTCCCAGGTTTAATTTATCAAACTACTATCAATACTATAAGAACTAATTTGTGAGTTTAAACTTTAGTGTACAGCTAGTCCTACAAAATATTTATGACCTTTATAATGTACTGTATCTCAAGCTGAGATGATGTAATACTTATTTACAAAATAATAATTAATAATTTTAGCAAGATAGGTTCAACAATAGTAATAAAAAGTTGCAAAAAAATAGATGCGTATAAAGTGAACCTACCAATATCAATAAACATTAAAATAATGCCAAGTAACATTATTTTCATAATCAAACTGTGAATGCAGCTATTGATTTGTGAATAGATTTATTAATTTATGAATTTAAATGTCATAATCTACTATCTAATTAATTGAATGTGAATGTCCTTAGTGCCTTTATGCTTCTTCTAGTAATACTTTATATTTGATAATTATTTTAAACATAAAGCTCATCAAAATAATATTTGTTCCTCAGGTAATCTCTTAGAAATATAATTAGAAATACATACTGAATAAGCTACACAAACAATATAGTGTCATGTAAATATAAATGCCCAGGAAATCTGTTTTTTTTTAAAATATAATTTATGTTTAGTTTAGTTATTAGCTAAATAAATATTTTTTTTTATATTTAAAAACAAGGAAAATTTAACATAAAATGTCCCCAACAATAAATACAGAAAATAATATTGGATTAACGAAACTAACATTCAAGAAACCTGCATGGTCTCAGATTTGTAATGTCACAGGAATGTGAGCAGGCCTTCTCTCTGGATGGTGTTGGTTAAACCCTCTCCCCTCCTTGAAAGAAGGGGTGTTATGACACCAACTCCAGTTATGTTAAAAAAACAACTTAAGTTTGCTTAAGAAGGATTTAATATTAATTTTTTTTTTCTCATACCCTTTTGGGACTTCACCATGAGTCACCACAGGTATAGCCTCCTCCCCTCACCCACTAAATAACACTCTGGGTATGGCCTTAATAGAGTGTTTGCTTTGTTTATAACCAGGTGAAGTGGTGGGATACCCGCAAGATGTTCGAGCCCAGTGAGACCTTGATTCTTGATATGGTGAAGATTGGAGAGGAGCAGTCTCTAAGTCGGGCCATGGGGGCCTCTTCCCTGGAGTACGAGCCTACCATCCCCACACGGTTCATGGCAGGGACAGAGTGTGGGAATGTGGTGAGATATCTTATTTTTGGAATATCTTCAAGTGAGCTAGATTGCTTGGAAACAGATTGAGCCTTATTTGCATTGATTCTATGGTACAGAATAAATAATTTAAACTTATTACTAGACTATTCATACATTTCAAGTTTGTTGACTAAGTGAAGTTTTGTGTTGTCTTAGCTGAGCTGTAATCGCAAGGGCAAGACACCACCAGAAAAAATAGCAGCAAAGTATTCAGCCCATCTGGGGCCTGTGTATGCCCTGCAGAGAAATCCCTCCTTTGTGAAAAACTTCTTGTCTGTGGGTGACTGGACTGCCCGCATCTGGAACGAGGATTGCAAAGAGTCTTCTATCATGTGGACTAGGTTAGACCTCCAACTCAACCACACTGCTTGGCACAATACGTTATGATCTCTGGGATCGTCCAGTGTGGCTAAGGTTGGAATACCAAATGACTGGAAACTCAAGTTTCATACTACAATAGGATGATGAGGTCCCAGATTTTAGTGTTCATTTTGATAGCTATTAAATTAAGCATTGTGGAAAATTTAACCCCCAAGCTTACCCTTTTTGTCCTAGATTTGAATTTGAAAACAAGTGGATTCGACTGAACTCTTAATTTACATGATTTGTTAATACTGACAGACTATGACTTGTGTTTTGGTTCTCCCTTCCCCTCATACCCTGTAGCAACCATAACACCCCACTGACAGATGGAGCTTGGAGTACCACTCGTTTCTCTGTGTTTTACGTGACAAGGATGGATGGGACTTTGGATGCTTGGGACATCCTTCATCAGCAAAGAGAGGCCATTTTGAGTGTCAAGGTACAAACATTATTACAAAACATCCTGGGAGGTTTACTTGTTTCAGTGGTGCATAAAAAGCTTATCATCTCTAGGAGGCTGTTTTATGAGTTCTTCGTTGAGGTACTATACTATGACAGGGCTCATTTTTGTCCTACTTTTGAGGAAAAACTCCTACTTTTCTTACTTTTTGACCTCCAGAAGAAAGAAACTGTTTGGTTTTTAGAGGTTGAAGTGTGGATCCTACTTTTTGCTGGTAAGCTAGCAAAACAAAATATTGGGTCATAATATGTCATGCTGTTTGAATACATTTTATATATGCCCGAAAGCGTGTACAGTATCTTTGAAATTCAATAGTTATAAAATTGTTTTTGGCGGTAGTGTTATAATTAAATATTTCCAACTAGAATAGACTAATTTAAAAGCCTTGTTAAAGCTATCCTTGTGCTAACCCATGGAAATGCTTATGTTGAGCGAGGATTCTCACAAACATCAAACTATCTTACTGACAACAGGACCTATCCCTCAGAGGCATGCAGTCTACCGAATATGGTCTTAAACATTACAACTATCAGTGCAACACAGGATAATTCACAAAGAATTTCATCAAGAAAGGACATGGGGCCCATAAGTTGTACTTGGCTGGACTCAAAGAATAGAAGAGAATTAGAGAATTAAGGCTGAACGGAAGAAACAAGAGCAAGAAGATAAAGATAAAATAAAAAAAAACCAAAGCTAAGAATTTCAAGCAAATAGGAAAGTTTTGGAAAATAAATCGCAGTAACCTAAAGAGGCAATGCAAAAAGAGAACCTGTTAGAAAAACCAGAAGCTAGGAGTAGTTCAATCTTACATGTCATTAGTGGCAGAAGTGAATGAAAGGATTAATAATGCAGTGAAAATCAATGATCGAAAGGTTTGCAAATAGCTCAAACTATGCTAGAAGCTCCGGTTAAATGACAAAGTAAAATAAATACTGTACCAAAGATTAAATAAACTAAGGAGGAGGGGGGTGGGTGGCGGGGGAGGAGGATTGCAAGAGGTTGTTGATGGTTGAGCATTCCTCCTTTCTTCTTTTATAAAATACTTTTTCCTATTTTTGCTACAGGCCCAATAATATAAAAACATTGTTCTTAATTATATTTATTTTGGCACTATGAGGTGAAAATAGTGTTTTTAACATGTCCACTTTTATCAAATTGGCAGTCCTACTTTTCCTACTTTTTCATCAAAATGTCCTACTTTTCCTAATTTTTGACACTCAAAATCTGCTATGAGTTACTATTGAAGTTAAATAAACTTTTAAGAAGTTAAGGAACCATAAAGATCCAGGTATAGATTTTTAGAATTGTTAATTAAGGGAGGGTATGAAATATTAGTAATAGAAATTCATAAAATGTTATGTTCGATATGTAACTGTGAGGTAATACCACAAGAATGAAAGTAAAGTTTAATAATACCTACCCATTTTCAAAAAGGGGTGTGAAACAGACAATAACAACAACATGCTACAACATTTAATCCAGTATAATTTCATTGAGATTGACTCATTCTATGAAATATATTAACAACAGATCAGCTTTTTACGAACCCACTTTGGTGGCCATATAGTCTAAAACGCTACTATTGCAGTAGACTACCCTGCCGATGATGGGGAGATAGAGCATAGATTCTCGGTCGAGTGTAAATTATTTTCCACTCTCTCCTCATGCAGTTGTGGATACAATTTATATGAATATAGCCTTCCTCATTCATAATTAGTACATAAGCAGATAACCTGAACAGGCATTAAGATGTGGTGCTAAAAAAAGCTTTTTACTATTTGGAAAATACATACATTAATAATTTTTCATAGATTTAAAAAAGGCTTCCAATTTAGTTAAAATAGATAAATTAGATTAAATCTTAGTCAAGCTAATTAAAATGTTTGACAGGATGTGTGGTAGAGCACACTTTGAATGTTATTTATCAAATACTTTCGAAGTATATAATGGATTGAAACAACATACTTTACCCATTACTTTTGAATTTGGCCTTGGAGTGTGCTATTAGAGTAATGCAAGAGATTATGGAAGGGTTGGTATTAAACCATACAATGCAGCTATCAGTATATGGATATGAGTTAGCTTTGTTGAGTGATAGTAAGAAAACTGTCGCAAGAAATGCAAAAATGTTATAAGCTAGTAATGAAATGGGTTTAGAAGTGAACACTGAGAAAACAGACTGAGGACAACAATTTAGAGATGACTGAAAAATTTATCATATGCTAGAGACCTAGAGTTAATGAGTTAAAATAATTATGAAGAATTTTAACTAGCAATAGTGATATAAGAGTATAAATTACGAAAATAATACAGTCTGGAAATTCATACTGTTACTCGGTCAGTAATCTGGTAACATTTTGCCTGCTGTCCAGAAATATAAAACTGTTTCACTGGTTCTTTATGGTTGTGAAACTCGATCTCTTACTTTACATGACTAGAAGAAATTTAGGGTATTCAAAGACAAAGTGATTAGGAAAATATTTTATCCAAAAAGAGATGAATAGTGGAGGAGGATACATAATGATGAGTTACATGCCTTATAATCATCAGCAACTATGTTATCATTGTAATAAAAGTATTAATCTTAGTTTCATTTTAAACTTTTTTAAAATTTTACAATTTAGTTCTAAAAGTAAATATTTATTTGAATTTAAGCTATGTCTGGTTCGACTTAGAAAAAACGGTTTATTACAGACCCCTGATTACATTCAAACTAATGTTTCCTGGAGTGTAATCTCAACAATTTTTCAAAAATTTCAAATTGTCTTGCATTCGGCAACTTAGAGGTTTCAAACTAAAATAACTCACCTTTTTAATTTACCAATAGCTAGGGTACTAATTATTTTAGGACTACACTACTAACTTTGGCAGACAAGCTGGGAACTCAACTATTACTTTTTTTTCAATACTGTAACCTAATATGGATATGAATTCAATACAAGTTAACATCTTCATTTTGACTAGTTTCCGTATAGTCAAATTTTGGAGGAAATTCTTTATTTATAACTACAGGACCCTTTTTTTAGACAGTACTTTATAAACCCTCTGTTTATATCATATTATGATTTATATACTTATATGTAGCATTGTTTCTTTGATTTTCCTTAATCCAACATCTTAGCTCTTAGCTTTCTCGGTAGTGCTTCTATCTTCTAAGCTAACGATCCCAAGTATCTTTGTGTGTGTGTGATTTATGAAAATGTAAAAACACACACACCAATGATTTCTGTTTGTCCACAGCTTTTTAATTAGGAACACCTCTCTTGAGTTGGTATTGGAATGGTCAAGGAAGCTTTAAATTTGTTTTGCTCTTATTATGGGCTATAGATGGAGAGGGAGATATAAACTATATGGTACATTTTGTTAACTAAAGTTTGGAGTGTCATGTCTTGATCAATATCCCTAGGTTTGTGACGATCCCTTGCAGTGTCTGAGAGTTCATGACGAAGGTCAGTTGGTAGCAGTGGGCAACAGCAATGGAACAACGTATCTGGTGGAGTTCTCCGAGAGCCTAGTTTCCTCTAACCGCAATGACCGGCCTCTTCTGACAGCCGTGAGTGATACAACAATTATGATGGCTGTACAAAGATTGTAAAATTTCACTACAACATTTTTCAATTTAGCAAAACAATATTATTTCTTCTAAAGTGACAAAGGTTTAGTGAAAAATAAACTCAAAAAACATTAACCAATTATTCACTTGGCATGAACAATGTATTTGTACTAATAGCAGCATAAAGCCATAACCGAGTCGTCAGTCGCAATGGTATCAAAGATAGCTCTTAATAACCGTGATATCCACACGTTCGTCACAGACTCTGCCTTAAAATATGAGTAAAGAATGACCCTGGGTCCGGGACGATTTCTGGATAGCTCAGTGGTAGAGCATTGGCGCGCTAAACCAAAGGTACAGGGTTCTTTTATTTTGTCCAAGGATCATTTTTACATTCGTCTTCTTTTGTTATCTTTCTATGTTCATGTATACGCTACAATTATTTACATTTACTCTTATTACTTTATTTGCATACATCATGAGTTGTCACAGTCTGTGTTAAAAATGTCTACATTTTGGCAGAGAAAGAGGTAAAAGGGCATCACTTGATGTTACTGTGTTGTATTATTCAATCAAGCGCCAAAGATTGATCATTAAAAACCATCTTGAATGTTCGTTCAACATAACCATGGAAGTTGTTTACATTATTCACTTTTCTCTGCTTTATTTGTGCAAATACACAACAAATTTATGATGGTGCATATGCATGTTCTCTTTATTTTGGTAATTTAATATACACCCAAATCCGACAGCTTAGCTCACTCGGTAGCATGTCTGTCTATTGAGCTAAGGGTTCCCTGTTCGATTCCTGGCATGGCTGAAAAATTTATCATTGGTGAAATGTGGGTTTACTCTTTCATGGTGATGAATTAATGGCCGGTGACTGGATGTTGTGTCTGTCCTAGTCTTAAGTTAGCTTATAAGGCATATTGAGCTACGACAGGTCTAGCAGGCCGGTAATGAAAAATATATGGCTTGAATATAAAACTGATTCAGTCCTCAGGCTGGAAACGCTAATGGATGTAAATTAAATATGCACCCACTCTTTAAAAGTCTGTATGCACACTATCTCTTTGATGATACATAAACACACCCACTTTTATGTTTCATGAAGTTAAAGTTGTTTTAAAGCTGGTTGCTTATTCCCTCTGTATTGAAATGCCTAACCAACACTCTTTTTCATCCAAGACCTGTCATTACTTAGTTTCACTTCTTGTCTCTTTCAGATGTTGGAAAGAGAAAGTCGCCGTGAGAAGATACTTGAAGCACGCACTAGGGAAATACGTCTGAAGCAGCGCACACGGGCTGACAAGGCCGCTGTGCCCCAGACGGAGGACAAGCCACGCAGGGAGGAGTCCATTGTCACCGAAATAGAGAAGAGTGCAGCCAATGAATTCCTCGCACTCATAGAGAAGGTAAGATTTGGCAAACCCTATAGAAGTCCTAACATTTAGTTTTTCAATTAGGTCATCAAACACTCTTAATGTCAGATAAATTCACTTTCAAGCAGAATTGCAAACTCTGAATAAAATATTTAAAAACAAATCCAACTCTTTCCCCTTTAAACAGTATGTAGGTATAAGATTTTCAATCATTTTACAAAATATGAGGATCGTTCTATTTTAGTAATGGTCAAGTACAGTTTTTACTTCATCATTTAGAGAAGGGCTATCCAACTAGAAGTTCGCTAAGGGCCTTATTTTATATTCTTAGAGAGTGCACACATGAAAGTTAGGCCTAAACAGTATCAACAATTAATTATTTCTTAAAAGTTGATATTCTTGCCGCCTTTCTGTACTTTCTTTCTTCAGTATATGTTATTTTCAATTTTCAGATAAATAACATATAGGTAATAAATTTTATACAATTTAAGTCTGATCATGTTTATGGAACTCGAGGGTGACGTTATGATTTTTTAAAACTCTTATAATGTGTCACAGGCCACAAAATATGATTCTGAGGGCCACAAGTTGGACAGACTTGATTTATATCATGTTTTGTAATCACACAAATTGTTAACCTTTTGAGTATGATGGGTCATTCATTTTATGTACCTCCAAACTCATAAAGCTTTTACAATTCCATTCTATACTTGGTCTTTAGCTAAAACAATTTGACAGATTTAATTCAAACTTGATATTTAGATATTATGGTCAATCGTGCATCTAGGAGAAATTTTAATTTTAATTCTAACTCTAAAATTAAAGGTAGTTTACTGGTGACTTCCTTCTGAAAACTTGAAATTTGTCAAAAAGGGCTCTAATGACTTTGTTTAAAATGGTCATCTGTAGATTGTTTTTCATGATGAATAACCAGTGGCAAAACATGATGATAATTTTTAGATAAGCTGAGTCAGGGGTGGTCCAATGTAAATTTTGCGTCTGGGCAGGATTACTTTTAGGCATCCCCATATATAATTGGGGGATGGTAGGAAAATAGTCTCCAAACCTAACAACCTGAACATGATAGGAAAATAATCTGAAGGGAAATTCCACAAATGATAATCATTCCTAATTATATTACAAAAGTTGCACTGTGATAGTGTATAAAAATTGTTAGGATTACAAAGAAACCTGCAAGAACATTGTTTTGTAGACAATGTTCTCTTCTTTATTCTATATTATAATTTATGACAAACACTTTAATATAATGAATGGTTTATGAAATAATTGCAAAAAAACAGTTTTAGGGCGCTATTTTTTCAAGGTGGTAGAAGTAAAATATTTTTTAAGAGTGGTTACGTTAGGTAAAGACTAAAGAGTTAAAGGTGTGGGAATTATTTTTGTTATCTAGTTTATGTTAGACTAGTTTGGAGCTCAAATTGGTGCCCTCCTCGAGATGGCGCTCTGGGTGGCTGCTCTTGAGTTGAGTCATGAACTCTCACTAATAAAGGGACACAATAAATGATGTTGAAAATGGGGATTTTATGAAGTTATATAATACAGTACTGGCAGACTACCACAACCCTACTATTACTACTACTACTACTACTACTACTACTACTACTACTACTACGACTAATGATAATTTTTTTTTTAATTTCTTACTATACCTTCTGTGAACTATCTAATTTTGGTCTTAAACAGCCCATCCACATACAACTCTGGCTGGGCTCAGTTCAAAATTACCTAAACTCGTACATAGGTAGGGTGTCACGAGCCGGGCTTGGCTCACCACTAACTCACTATTGGCTCATATGTGTATGGAGGGTACGAGCTAGTCTCTTGTATCCACATTGCAGACAGTATGATTTTGTCACTCAGAGGAACCTTGTCAGCTTCCATATACAAATCGTTCATGAGCCTTGAGATTTTGACAAAGTTTTTGGATGAGTACTGTCAATTGCCGGCTATGTGACATATTTGTAGCACACATTATTCTAATTGAGGAAAGTGAGATGAAGCTTGGGATTCGCTCGTGCAGTTCACGTGGGATAAATTCACGTATGATGACTTGGAGTTTGTTAAAAAAAAATGTTGACAATATCAAGGAATCGGTCAGGAAAGAATTTCGCTGCTTCCAGGAGAATAAAAGAAGTGGTGCATTGGGGGATGATGTGTACAAGCCAATACCTTGGTAATGTTGAGAGTTCACTCGTGCTAGTGGTAGAACGTGTGTGGTGAAATATGACTGAGTCCGGCTCCTTTTAAATGCACTTTTAATTGAAAAGACAAAGCATCAATAGAATTATTTAACAAAAAGTCAATTGAACCGAAAGAGTAGTTGTTGATGTCTAAAGCGTCCCCCATTTTTGTCTACAGTACATACACTAAGTCTTAAAACATTACTCATATATATTATAATATGAAGTTTAAAACAACTCAATAAAATGATAAAATTCAAGTCACAATTACAAAACTAAACTAATCTACACTGAAATAAACCTTTGAAACACGCTATATATATGCTCATAATGTAGCACTCACGAGTCACATTCATTGGTGGAAATGAATAGTTGCGCACGTATTACCCTCTATAGCTACCCACAGGCCTGATTCTCTTGGTGCATTAGGCAGAAAGGTATTATCTTATCTTGTCAAAAGGAACTGAAACATTCACTTCCTAAAATGTCACTAGCTTTAAAAATAACCATTAAAATTGCAATGATACATCTATTTTATGTAAAGGGATGATTTCTCTCCGCTTTCAAAACCTTTTGGGATAGCTGAGCTTATCCTGCCTACCCTGACACTACTGTAAATAACATGCTATACTTATTTTAATATTTTTTGTATAAGTGTAGCTTACTACGAATATATATATATATATATACACACACACACACACACACACACATACATACATATTTTATTAGTCATTCAGGCTACATGGAGATAAAATGTTTTTTAAACTATAATAGACTATATGAGAAAGTATGTTAGATTGTGCTGTACCATTTATTTTGATTTGTTTAAATTTTACAAAACATTTACTAAAGTTTACCCTCCCAGGAGATGAAGACCGAGGAGGAAGACAAGCACTCAGAGAGGGATGATATGACGGTCGAGATAGAGGTTGAACTTCCTGAGGAAGGAGATGATGACAAAGACGGTGCTGAAGAGGACATCGTCGAAGACATAGAATAGCTTCAAGCATCTAGTTGCTGTTGAATACAGCAGTTTGTTTCATTTTCTGTTTTGTGGCATAAGAAACAGGTCAGACAGAATATTTGAGCCTCATAGTTCACACAAATATTACATTTGACAGATTTAACTGTTTTGGGGATTTTAACACTTAGAATAAAGTGCCTATTTTAAGACTTCTTAATACTTATATTAGGGAAATTAAAAAAAAATCAAAACACAGAGCCAAAGGTAATAAATTACATCCTTTGACTTGAGATATCAACAATTTTGTTCATATCTTTTTTTATCAAACAACTGTAAGTAGTCTTAAATTTTTTCACCTTAGCTATTATATAACATTTCTTGCACAATTGTTAGCTTGTGTTTCTTTTATAAAATCCACATCAAGTTTTTGGTGATTATTCATTGTGTACAGAGGCTTTAAAAAATTCTGTCTTTCTTTATTTTCCTCAATTTAAATCAATAAATTGCTGTGCTAGGAAAATGTGTTTTTTCGTGTTTAGTACACATTTATCAATTTCTGGCTGAATTTTTAATTTGTAATGAAATAACATCTTTGGCTTTGACTTTTTATCACACTTTTCAAGTTTTGCTCTTTATTAGAACATTTCACCTTTGGGCAGCTTCATAAAGAAAAATATATTATTTATAGTCTGCCTTGGTTGTTATTTGGTTAGAACAGGGTTTTTTCTGGAACTAATAATTTTAATGAAACATCTCTCATTTAGTGAATATTTTGTTACCACCCCTCTGCTCCTTATTTACCACATGTAACGCTCTTGCATTCAGGAAAGCGGTCGGTCATGCTCTACCCCTCTCTCC
>CABFVX010007504.1:0-30368 GCA_902151425.1 Timema shepardi
TCCCTGGGGGGTAAAGTGGTCAGTGCAGCTGCCTACCATCTCCCCCGAAAGGTGAACGGTCACCCAAGTTCTGGTTAATTATGCTTGGATCTCGTTTCCCTGCACATGGTCTAAGGCGTTAGTTACACAATAGACTAGTCTGCTTAAGACAGGGAGTTGAGGTTTGATCCCTATAGGGTGTTGAGGGAAGTTTTCTACTATCTCTCCACGCTAATGCGTTAAACCTTCTTTATACCTAACAAAACGTAATTAGTACATAAACCTCATCATCCAGGGTTTGTACTTCAGACAGGTACAAGTTGGGATGTTAAATATTTGTCTGCGCACTCTCTCTCGCACAGCGTAAACGCTGAAACATTTCCTAATCGTATCAAGCGTAAAAGCCGAACAGTTAGTAAGACATTGTTCTAAATAACAATAAGCTTAACTTGGCAGCTATTAACAGAGATTATCACGCAAATGTAGGTACATTTTTTTAAATACAACTCTGTCCTTTGGAGGAGGGGGTTGTAATCTCATGTCATTGTCAGCCCAAAAACATAGAAACTGGCGGCGCGAAATCTAGCTGGAAATCCTTGGTTAGAGATTAATTAGTTTACCATCAATTTAAAAGTACCTTCCTATGAAAATTTGATTGTATCGGAAATGTCTTAGTATTAGACAGGGGCAATTTCCTTACAGTTCAGTAAACGTATTTTCAAAGTATATAACTGTCCACCCGGAAATAGTGTTTTTCCGCTTTACGAGCTAATCACGTTCCAGTTGTAAGTACATTTTCGCCGTTACTTTAAGTGTCTTCTCAATTGACTTCAATCAGGGGTGAACTCGTAGCAACCCAACGACCATTATGAAATTTCATTCCAGCGCTATGAGGCATGCCTTCTTAATTTCACTCAACATTTCTAGGGGCACTGATTGGCTGGAGTTTGAACACCAAAACTATGTTCAGCTCTCCTTCCACACAAATGCGCGTACGCTTACCTCGCACTATCCCGGTGTACGTATATTGAATACCGTGTGACTATCATAATAATGTAAATGCATTTGTTTAGAGGAACTAGGCACCTTATAGATAGGTAGCTACTGACTATATAGGTTGGAGAAATACCTCTCCCTCTCCTATCCTATGAATACAAGTTTATTTGTCTTAGCAGCTCGGTCTCAAATATTATGAATAAGTTGAAACAAATCAGCCCATTTACTTTCTCTCTTGGTATCAATCTAAAGGCTACGAAGTAAACACGGTACTTATTACTTGGGCACCTTTATTGACGTATGAATACATGAAATTGGAGCTAGGGACTTTTCTAGTTGTTCCTATGAAAATGGGGTTGTATCTCGACGAGTTTCAATCTTGTTTTCTCTCTCTCTTCCCTGCATGGCTATCCGTGTATTAATATTAATAGAGCAGGAATCTATAATAAAGTATGTGTGTGTGTGTGTGAAACTCAAGCTATTTACCGTTGACTAACGTGTAAGTCGCGTTGAGCTCGACTATTGAGGACGGGGAGATCGAGGTTCGAATCTAAGTCGGGTGAACTGGGGGTGGTTTTCCACTCTCTCTCCACGCAAGTGCGGGTTCACTTCGTCTAATTCAACCTTCCCAATTCCTAAACCATTAGCGTAATTAGTACTTAGAGCGTATAACCCGAATGGTAGTAGCTCCAACTCAATATTGGGCATCTTTAAAAAATGGAGACAGTCTAATTTATAGTACTAAAAGTTGAACATCGCTTAGTTATATATTATGTCAACGTGTATAAATGCATATTTAAAACGTAACAACATATTAATTTAAAATAATTTCAAGATACTCATAAGTGTATTACTTATGATTTTTGTTGTTGCTGCAAAAGTAAATATATTATTATATCATAATATTTTTGCGAACGTTAAATTTCTTGTTGCTGTTTAAGTAACTAATTTGTTTTGTGTAAATGTTATATATTATGTCAACGTGTATAGTTGCATATTTAAAACGTAACAACACATTAATTTAAAATAATTACAAAATACTCATAAGTATATTACTTGTGATTTTTTGTTGTTGTTGCAAAAGTAAATTAATTATTATATCAACATATTTTTTCGAACGTTAAATTTCTTGTTGCTGTTTAAGTAACTAGTTTGTTTTGTGTAAATGTTATATAGTATGCCATTGTGTATAGTTTCATATTTAAAACGTAACAACATATTAATTTAAAATAATTTCAAGATACTCCTAAGTGTATTACTTGTGATTTTAGTTGTTGTTGCAAAAGTAGATATATTATTATATCAACATATTTTTTCGAACGTTAAATTTCTTGTTGCTGTTAAGTAACTAATTTGTTTATTGTAAATGTTATATATTATGCCAGCGTGTATAGTTTCATATTTAAAACGTAACAACATATTAATTTAAAATAATATCAAGATCCTCTTAAGTGTATTACTTGTGATTTTTTTTTNTTTTTTTTGCAAAAGCAAATATATTATTATATCAACATATTTTTGCAAACGTTAAATTTCTTGGTACTGTTTAAGTAACTAATTTGTTTTGTGTAAATGTTATATATTATGTCAGCGTGTATAGTTGCATATTTAAAACGTAACAACATATTAATCTAAAACAATTTCAAGATACTAAGTCTCTGCGCATGCGCAAATCGAATCAGGTCTTTGTAAATACCGTTATCTATTAGACACCTTCTACCCGTCACTGGGTATGGATGTTTCTTGTCGCCGCTCCGTTCATGAAACATCGCGTGTTTGTGTTGTCATAGAGCTGGGAGAAGTTTTTTCACTCTCTATCTAAACATATGCCTGTTCAAACTTCCCAACAGTATAATTAGTATCTAGGCACATAATCAGAGCGGGTAGTAAGACATGGTGATTGAATCACCGTCTACCCGTTTTCGACAGTCTATAGGGCGAGATTTGTACTCAGAACTTCCATCTACGAGCCAACCAAACTTACGTCGTGCACTCCATGATTCAGATATATTGAATAATTGCGCTAATGTGAATGGTGGCAGGAAGATGAAACGTATCAGAAAAAAAAATTAGCTTCAATAGCCGGGGTCATTGACCGCAAATCTATTCCTGTCTCAACTCATCTTGTAGGGCCGACATACAGGTGCCAGGGAAAACCCATTTGCCCGGGTCAAGGACCATTCTTGTCTCAACTCGTCTTGTCTACCCATCAACCTGGTGCCAGGAAAATCCCTTTGACCCTGGTCAATGACCTCAATATCTATTCTTGTCTTGTCTGCCCGCCAGCCTGGCGCCAGGGAAACCCCTAGAGGTTGCAACACACTGACCTAGTTCACGATCTAATCTTGTCTCATGAGCCGTCAAGTCGACGCCAGCGAGAACCCGTTTCCCTGGTCAATGACCTCAATATCTTTTCTTGTCTTGTCGGGCCGACATACTGGTGCCCGGGTTTCGAAGGAGGAGGGGGTCTCAAGGCAGGGGAACCATTTATCACACTCTTTCACCAAACGCCATAGCGCAAGGTTCGTACTGGGAAGTCCTGTAGTGTCTTGTGGCTGAGGAGCCAATGAATAAAAACTCCAACACCTCAATCCCAGCTAATAATTAATTAACAATCATTAATAATTAAAAGGTCGTCCGGAGAGGTTCGGGCCTTGTGACGGAGGAACCAATGTTCATACCAATTAATTGATTAACAATAATCAATTAACAATCATTAATAATTAATCATCAAGAACCAACATGTCCTGGGTTGGGTGCCGAGGGACGGGAGGAGGCGGGAATCAAACGGATGTGGAAAGTAGTTCAAGGGTTGGGGGGAAAGTAGTTCAAGGGTTGGGGGATGGAGGCTAGCCAATCAGAGAGCGGGTAGGCGTGGTCACGTGACCAGTTTCGGCCTATCCGAGCACTGTACTATCAGGGCAAGAGGGATACTCAGGTTTCTGCAAGAACTATCTTGGGAACACATTACGTAAAAATACTTGCAGGAGATCAATGCCTGCTACCCACTGGGCTTATCCTTGTTGTGTTGCAGGTCGGCACTTCGCAAACCTTGATAGGAAATGAAATGCTTTTAAACTGAAAGGGCAGGTTTAATAGAATCATGGGTATTATTGGTATCGTAGGCCGTTTCCCATAGTGCAACCTGTAATGACAGGCGTCTATATGATAAAGTTTTGTAGACTGTTTATTTGTAAGTGGGTCTCTTTGTACAGTTTAGAGGGGTTCAAATGATGCAACAAAGTTATGGCTATTCAAATGTTAATTGAAGAGAGTGGATGGGTAAACCAAATGGATAAAGGGAACTAAAAAACTAGCAAAGGTAGTGTCTCTGGACATGTAAGTGCGGTATGGTACATCTAACTTGATTACAATACAGTGTTTAATTTTACTAGCCAATGCATTTTTGGAGCTCACTCCTAGAACCACTAAAAAATTCTCTTTTGTAAAAGAAGTATAATATGGGGATAAATTTAAATGACTAATTCCTGTGCATCCTTGATCCCAAAGCATATTATGTATTTTTTCAAGGACATTTTTCCTTTGTCCTCTGCCAAGTTTCAGCATTATATCGACAAATAATTCTAGTTTTTGTCTTCGAATAGGTGAATGCACATTTCGGTTTAAAGGGAAATTTCGTATCATCTGGGCATATGTAAACTCTTTTCAAGTAGACGTTGACCTAATCGAAATGAGGGTTAGAGCTTGTCGGATGTTCTTAGAGTTTCTATGAGTACATTGTTGCTTCAGAGGTATTTCAGTGTTCTTTTTATAGCTGCAATTATTATGGTCCTATGTGATAATGTGCTCTCATTCCATAATATAATGTGAATCTTTGATTCAATATGTTGCACACGATAATTTGGTCGTTGAAAAATGGAAAGGTAATATTAATGTCGTATATGCTGCTTTGGGCCCTTTTCACAAATCAGGGGCTATACCTTGTTGTCACATGCATTGTTCTGCACCCTTCAAACAAAGTGATGAAGCCACTGAAAAGGCAAACCTGAGATTAGCAACGAGTAAATAATTAGTTTTAAAAGTATTTCCTTTTTTCACGGTAGCTAATTAAAAGAAGACTTCTCCTACAGGATCGTGACTATTCTATTATACTTTTAAGTCTTTGGTGAGTTGTTTTGTGTTCAATAGAATATTTTTTATATTCAAAGTTTCTTAAAGAATTAACCAACTATTTGTTTTTTCTCAAATAGAAAATAGGTCAGACAGGATAAAAATCCACTGATTTACGGTCTAATCAGAGATATACCTTACAATTTATTTGGTTTGGTCTAACCTGTATTAAAACATATTAAACTAAGTCCAAAGTTTCTACTTATTGATAGGTTCTGATTATTTATTCAATATCATCCAGCATGCATTTCCTGAGGCCAAACCAAATTGCGAGAGGATCCGTCAAGTTAAAAATAGTAATATAATGGAGAGAAAATATATTTGTGAGAATGAAGAGTGATACAAAGCGACTTATGATATAGTACTACTCCATAGAAAGTTATCCTCTAAGAGTAGGAGTGCTTTGCAAATAAATTGGTTAGATGCGTGGGCTACGTTGTTTACGATACGTAAGTTTTCAAATGATGTTGGACCTTTAATGCCATAGAGACGCATTCTAAAATCACACTACAATGTTGTATTTGGGTATATGGTATAATGGTATACACTCTTATGAGGAAATCACCTTTAATTACAATAGGGAGTTCATAATCGGAAACACATTCCTTGTGGCACTATAAATTCTTAATTTTCCGAGCATTTCATGAAGAAACTTCAATGTTCGTGAGCATATTTGCATAGGGATCTTCAGCTCACAATCTGAAGAAGGTTGTTAATGGTGTGTCGCTTAGGCTTTTAGTGACGTTAGTGACATTATTTGTTGAAAAGTGTAAACACTATTCATTTTCAATATGGACAACATAACACCTAATATCTTGAATAGTGCCAATTAAAATTGTTCTCCTTGACCAAAAAAGAACCAAGATAATTGAGTTGCACAGTAAGATTTTATTTAATTAAACAACAATTTAGATATATTACAAAGGAAAACCATATAATGGCTTTGAGCGAACATACATCTTCGTAGTTGAATGGATAGGAGCGTCTGTTCAGGGAGTGAACATGTTTCCAGAATAACCGGACAATGCAGAAAACGATATTTATGACAATAAATAATGCAAAATGTAAATCAGTTAAATGAATCACATTGATATTGGTCAGGCAGATAAATACACAGTAATACGGTTCCCCAGGTTTTGTTAAATTTAAAACAAGAACTTTTTAAAAGGAAGTTTAAGAAATATTAATGTTACAAGGATTAGCTCTTTAAATAAAACCACAATAACAACAGGTCTATATTAAATTTATTTAGATTAATTTAAATTGAGTTTATCTTATTTTATCAACTACTAAAATGTACAATTGGATCCAACCATAAGGACTTAGTTGACTCTACATAAAAACGGGACATTTTTACAACCAAAAGACAGAAAGATTTGAAGTACAACATTTTTTTATATAAATGAAATCAAACTAAATTTAACTACTTTATTACTATATATGTGTATAGTAATAAAGTATTTTATATATATATATATATACATATATATTAAATCAAATATTTACGATTTATTTAAATGTAAAAACTATATATATTAGAATGACTAGAAGGGCAATAAGTTTAAAATTATGAGGTATTTTTTAAAAGTTAAAAATAAGTAAATCAACATAAGTTATATTTATGTCCAAAGAGAAATCTACAAATAATTAATGAACAAACTTGATCCCAGTGCAACCCCTTGCCGTGTATATCGGAGTGTGCCTGAGAAACCCAAACCACCTATACATACCATAACCAATTACACTTATGAATCGAAAACAATGAGTGATCGTGTAAACTAGGAATGAAAAAGATGGAGCCCAAATTATAAACCATCTCCACATAAAATAATCAAAATATCTATAGGGGGAGTAAGATTACTTTACTCGTTACTAGGAGTCGCTAGGTCAACCTGGTAATAGCGAGGACCATAAGTCCTCCTTTATGGTGTATACAGTCAACACGCGCAGGAGCTGTATTTTGAAATCGGGGAAATTGGGTAGGAGATTGGTGAGTTGAACAAGTATCTATCGTAGCTAACGCTACACCCGTCATTGCTCAAGTTAATACCAAATGTTATCTGGGCACTGCCCTTTTTGTTTAATTTACATACATGCTTAATGGATATGATAAAACTGCACATTCAACAGTGGTGTAGTCGTAAATTTAGCAGTGTTGGAACGCAAGGCCGTAGCAAGCCCAAAGTTGAAGGGGAGAGGTGGTGGCACCATAGGCAAAAAATTTGCACAAACATAAATACTTCTAGAAGCTATTTGGAGTATTTTTTTAATGATTACTAAGGCATACGCTGACAGTGCACTTTCCCTAAAATTCCAATAATTCTCATAGAGAGCCGTATATTTCATCAGAATCTATTGATTAATAGTATGAAAAATGTGTTAACATAATATTGATATAAAATTAATTAGTTAACTTGGAATTGTATAGTATAAAACTTTACCAAACATTTTTTTTGTTATATTTTCCACGAAAATCAATGCCAGAATGGCGTTCCCCCACGTTCCCACTCCACTACACCCCTGACAGTCACAATTCTCCACATTGATGTGAGAGAGAATCACACATTTGTCTAACTACAAAGTTAAAGAACTGATCGTTGATGAGCTACCACCATCACCAAGATTCCATCTACGATATTTGGAATACCCGTCATGCCCATCAACGTAGTTCTTTGAAAATTCTTGGGGTAATTTTACCCACATTCACGGAGTCTATCGATTCAAAAGTCCGTATGGGCCATGTACCATACAGGTCGATGATTGAAAGCTGAATTTTCGAACTTGTCACCTAATCGATGATGTCTGGTCTGATTCTTTCCTGGAGACGTAACATTAGATGTACTTTTAACAGTCCTTAATTTTGCCGCGACACAGTGTTCATACAACTCTATTATTGACTTTAACCTCACTTCTCAGCTCCTTGAAGACAGAGATAATTTATAAAAGCTTATAATATTTCTTGAGAAACTTCACATACCCTGATATATACCAAGTTTTCATTTGAAAACTTTCTGCCAAAATATCTTAAAAACAATACATCGCTGAAAAAAATCTTTTAAACAGAATCTTTTTGGTTCTTAGGGTGAAGTAAAGTGATTAGGCTGGTATTACCTTGGGTGTCGTTACCATGGTGACGTTAAGGTCACTGATTAAAAAAAAATAAGACTCCCTATTATTTATTAAATATTCCTGTAGAGCACGTTGTTACATTTTCAAAATAATGTTCTTAAGCGTTTTAAAATAAAAGCTATCACGAGAAATGAACCCCGCAAGTTTCTGAGTCGCCGGCAACGAGTGTGCCATTAGAATTTGACCCATTCAACCAATTCTCGGGAAGGTACAGTGTTTTTGTGCTGTGTGCTCGCTTACGTGTGTTTGTTCGCGTTTATGTGTATATAAATTGTACTTTAAGTGTATTCTGTTCATGGTTTCTTATTCTCTTACATGAAAATGTGAATACACTTCCTCTGGATTACACCTTACAAACGCCTAACATAATAAAGTAATTAGTAGGATGTATGCATATAGCTCGAACAAGTTGTAAAACGTGGTGGTATAAAAACAAAACAATAAAGCGGTAGGTTCTTGTGAATCGGTTGTAGGCAGTAAAATAAGTATTAAATTAATTTTACTTATTACTCTTAATGTGTGCTTTTGGTCTCCTTAATTCCTAGTCTGGTGCCTAAAACACATATTTGTAACAACTATTTGCCAACCTTTTTTAAACATTTTAATGATTGTGAATTCGCTTCTTTGCAATTAGTATATAACTTAAACGAGTTGCTAATAAAAAAAGGAAAAATATTGCTAAACATTTTAATGTCTAAAAAATCAACCTAACAGCTAAATATTTAGAGTGCTATATTTATCTTCTTACCTCTCCCGCATTTTATTTTGTTACTACATCTCGGTACTCATTGAATCCAATAGAAATGGTCAAAAAGGGCTGCGCATGTTTAGAGTGAAAGTTTCTCTACCGTCCGTTCAATGATTTAGAAAGCCATGAAGTGGGCTGACGTGGGTCGTGCATGTCCAATCTCCCAAGCAATCAAAGTCGACCAAAGGGCGTAAAATGACTAGGAGGATAGGGGTGACCTAGGTGGAGGGTTGAATGGAGTTGTGTTTTAGATGAATGGTGGAAGAGGATGAAAGATGCACAAGTGTGGCAGGGAATGTCGATGTTCGCCACTGGAGACTACCCCCATGGCGTCGTAAATTGAGGAGCTGCTTGAAAATTCTACCACACTGGCAAAACATGGGGGGAATAAGAAACGTCCCTCTACACGCTATCTTTCTTTTTAGAATGATAGCACATTCTCTTCAAATAAAACCGTGCATATTACTTTTATTTAATAAGTTATTTTCTAATTTTAAACCTTTTAACCAAAAGGAAAGTTTTTTAACATCACTTCTTAAAACCTGTTAAGGCTCCACCCATATATCAAGACAAATGGTTGTCTATCAATTATAAGTAGAGATGAAAATTTTCCTGGAAATTTTGAATTGGAAAGTTTTCCGCAGTGGCAGCTTACGGTATAAGGGTTAAACTGTAGAGGTGGCACCTAGAGCCTCTTTACTTCAAAATATGTCTTAATAGACGATTGGGCTAGCATAAGGGGGCACGGGGCTGGGGAAGGGAGAGGGGTAGTTTGGAAGCACGGAGAATAGGGGGAGACAAATGTCAGGACAACCTGAAAATTATTCTAGTAAACTTACTGATGAGAAAAAATTTAGGTATGATTTATGAACATAATGGGTCTACAAAGGCTCGCATTTATTTGTTTCTTTACTACTTTTTTTTAGCACCATGTCAGACTACCCGTTTGGGCTCTACATCCTTGTACTAATTATTATAATATATTATGGATGAAGAAGATTGAATTTAGAAGAATTGCACCCGTGAGAGTGAAAAAATATTTAGGAAAAACCAATCTCAGTGAAACTTACTGGTATCGAACACCGATCTCCCTGTCATCGGCAGTCTAGTATATTGTGAACGTGCGGCCATCTAAGCTCGTTTTATGATGTTTTTGGCGTTAATTCCCTTAAGTAAAATTAATCTTAAGTAAAAACTTTGACATTTGGGATATCTATATTTCAATGATATTAGTTTTACTTTATCAGTTGAATTTATTTTACAAAAATAGTTATTGAAAATTTTCCACTTTGGAAAATTTTCTAGTAAAAACATATAGCATATTTACTTACGTCTCTCATTTCCAGTGACAAGTACTTCAACACAGCGACAAAGACTACGGTAGCAAAAAAACTGTTACGTCGAAACATCCATATATTTTGTATTATTAATCCCTTTACACTTAAAGCATTAGTATAAACAATTTTTTATATTCGTTTATTATCATAACTATCATAACTTTTAATAAGAAACACACTGCACTTTAATATGAAATGTTTTAAATGTCTCGTGATTTCCTCACATTATTTTGGGAAATAATATAATTATTTTTACTTTCTCGCTACCTTACAGGTATAGCAATTATTATGATCGTCAAGAAAATTGAACTTGAGATTTTGATTAATATCGACGTCCTATGACCTCCCGAACCCTAAAAAGTGGTTATCACAATGCCGTCTGTCTGTCAGTCCATACCTCGGATTAAAGCCTAGACTATTTTACAGATTGGGCTAAAACTTGGTATTTAGGGCTTACCTCAAGCAATTTTTTGAATTGGATATCCAGCCCTAGCCTTAAGGGTAGTTTCCTTAATGGCGGAAAGAGAAAAATGAAATTTTATCAAAGTTGGCATCAACGATTTTGATTAAATTTCATTTCTCAGCTTTGATCAATATTACAAACCAAAAGCTACTCATAACTTTTCGTCAAAATGACTTTAAGTGTTACGATCGGATGCGTAAATTATTTTTAATTTTATCTCCGTAAGTCTTTGAAATATGAATTTACTTATCATTGCTTACATGTGGATATATTCATAATAAACATATTTTATTGAAATATATTTTTATAAAACCCAAATTTTCCAAGCTATATAAAAATATTTTTTTTCTTTTAACCTTGCCAACACTTTAAGGTAAATCATTACGACCATCAAAAAAATCTAGTCTGAGATGTCGATGGATGTTTCATGACCCCCTGATTCCTAAAAACGTGTTTTTGCAGCGCCGTGTGTCTGTTGGTCTGTTCAACCCTAAAATTAATAGCGGTTTACTAGAAGATGAAAAGAAAAATATTCCATTTTCTCAAAATCGGATATAACGATTCTTTCTCTCTCATTTTAAACTCAATAGTCAATAATTACATATTTTATTCTTGAAAAATATATTGAAATATAGTAAGGAAACAATTTTTTAAATATAATCATAGAATTCAATGTGGAATAGAGTTGAAATTTGGAATTTAATATAAATTCCAAAGCTCAACTAGAGTAAGATATGAACCTTGGATTGAGTAGAGAATTGATTGAAATTAGGAAACTCTACTATATATTAATCATTATATGAAAGATTTAAGAACACATTAAATTAATACAATTCACATATATTTATATATAACACATTAAAATAATATAATTTATATTTATCAGTTTAAGTTAAATGTGAAAATTGGCGTAAACAGAAAGATTGTATAAGTGTTAGAATAGTAGAAGTTTATGAATTAACAATATTAAAATGATGTAAGATTATAGATTAATCTTACTTGAAATAAATTGAATTCAATTCTTATCTTTATTGAAAGTCCTTGTTCCTTTTTCTTTACATGCTGGTACATTCCAACTAAGGTTCACGACATGTTTTTGCGTTTGATGATGGCGTTGACGTAAAACAACGAAACATGTATGAATGTACCTACTTAGCCAGCTGTGCTCTAATTTTGTGTAATTAATTATATTTATTAACACTAGGTGTCAGCACCGCATTGACCCTTCTCTCTTAATGGCTCTGTGCTCGCCTATCCATCGCCTTTTCTTAGTATAACAGAAAAACTGTGTTCAAGCGTATTTTTAGTTTTGGGGTACAGAGCCATGGAACTCTCTCGTGTAAAATAATTAAGTGCTCATCACTTCAGATACTCTGACACCATTTGCCAAGGTAAGCTCATAGTAAGTTAATAATTGTTTCTCTGTGTTTGATCATTTAAAGCTTGTGTACAAAATCTCGCCAGTTAACACCGCACATTCGTTTAGCCACTTTTACAGTGTGTTAGTGGCACAAGTGGACCTAAATTATCGAAAACATAGTGAATGATCCAAATCAAAGTTTTGAATAGTAAAATACCCTTATATTCCAAATATTGCTAGACTTTTCTATTATTTTTAATAATTAACTATATACATCTTTGTTTAAATAATTTAGATAATACTGCCTTAAAGATATCGCTGGGAGTTAAAAATCTTTTAGTTGGACATTTAACGATTTTAAATATATATAATCAAATAACTAGTACCCGTAGAATCACATTGGTGGAAACGCGATTTAAATATCAGGTTATTCTGGTCTAGTATGGTTGGGAAGGTCGGGGTTCAAGTACCGGCCAAATGAACACATGTTTATTTTTCCTATATCGTCTACCACTCTCCCATCACGCAAATGCAGACACATTTTCTCTAGATTTAATATTCCTTATCACTTGCTCACCAGTGTTATTAAAGTGTATACAGCTAAGGCGGAGATTAAGACTAGGTGCAAAAATGTATGCCTCTGAAATAAGCATTTATGATTCTGTATGATATGGCCCGCAGCACGTCTCGAGTTTGTAAGACTGGCTCTTAAACTTATGTGAGTTTTAGATGATTGCTTAAAGGCCACAAAATTGCAACACACTGGACTGACCATGCCTACAATATTAAGGTTTGAATCAATATCTTGTGTAGTGGAGTTGTTTTTTCCTAAATGGTTTGACACTTTACCTTGACACTATACTAAAGTTCGTTCACGGTAGGAGTTTACCTCTGAAAGGCCTTTTTCCCTACCAGAAATATATTATATAGTAGGATATTGGTAGGAAAAAAGACCTTTCAGAGGTAAACTCCTACCGTGAATGAAGTATAGATACACTTCCTCTAAACTCAACCTTCCTCGTACTTAACGCATTGGTGTATTTAGTACATAAGCTTATAATTTGAATTGTTAGTAAGATGCGGTTACAAAAAAACCTTCGTATTATCACCATATAAATTTAAGCTAACGTGATAATTGATAATTAACCACCCCTTTTCACCCCATATATTGAAAGCCTTTTCACCCCAGATAAAGAAAGACTTTCTCCCCATGTAGGGAAAGCCTTTTCACCTCAGATAGAGAAAGCTTTTCTTCCCATATAGAGAAAGCCTTATTACCCCATATAGAGAAACCTTTTTTGCCCCAGATAGATAAAGCCTTTTGCCCTATATATAGAAAGTATTTTCGCCCCGGATAGAAAAAATCCTCTTCACCATAGATAGAGAATTTATTTCACATCATTTAGGAATAGCCATTAGCTCTATATAGAAAAAAACCTTTCGTTCCATATAAATACAGTTTTTCGTCCCATATAGATAAAGCCTTATCACACTAAGCTGAGAAAGCCTTATTATCTCATATAGTTAAATCGTTTATAAGCAATTGCCAGGGTTAGATTTTATCTCTCGAATGTTATTTTGTAACAATACAATGCCTTGTATTGCACAATTACTCCCCACCTAACCCAATATCACTAATAAAATTGCCAAGATACGTACTACCCACCCCCAGAAATAACCTCCAAAAAAAAACCTATAATAGTATTCTTCTCTATTATAGCCCTATCTAGCCCCAACCATTATTCAAAGCAAACATTCAGAAAAATCCATTATAAACAGTGAAGTTAAGTAACTGTCCAAACGTACCTTCGTCCAGATTCCCTGGCTACGCCGCTGGCGAGTCAAACGCACTAATAAACAAGAGTTGGGCAACAACATCTCGAAGAACGGCTACGGTCTACTCCACCCGATCATTGGAAATAAACTAGCCGATGTTTACTTGACCTCCCTCTGCCAAATCAACTGACCCTGGTTTGCCGTCTGGCGGAGGGATATGAAAATGCCACGCCGAACTTTCAAGCTTGCACATTGGTAGAGAAATAGAATACTGCCGAGCTACAACGACGCGTCCAATCAGCGGCTGGGAAAACCTACCAAGTTGTGTCAGAATGACGTAATGGACTATTTGGGCGTAACTGAGTTGGAAGTGTAAACCCCTCCCCTTTGTATCCGTGTTTCTAGGCTCATTATAAAGAGGTTGGTAAATTGTATACGAATGTTCACTCACTTTTAGCCATCACTGCTCGTCGGTTAGGGGTAGGGAGCAGGATGCGTGCTTATTTGTAAAAATGTAACAAAAATACGAAGGTTCACTTTAGTCATCACTGCTCATCGGTCAGGGGTAGGGAGCAGGATGCATATTTTCTTGTAAAAATGTAATGGTAATGTAAAGTTCACGTTGGCTATCACTGCTCGTCAGTCAGATGTAGGAAGCAGGATAGATTGTTTTTTTGTAAATATGTAAAGTAAATGTTAACTTCACTTTAACTATCACTACTCGTAAGATTGTTAATTGTAAATATGTAGGATCATTTTTGAAAGTTGTTTTGCCGCAATATAAATGTAACTGTTAGAAAATAACGTTAAATGTAGAATCTAAGAAATGAACTTTATCCTTGTTTATGTTATGTTCGTTTTACAAGAGTTATTTAGGTCACGAAAGAGGGGCCTACATAGATTAGCCGACGTAATATTTAACGTAAATGCTAATTGCGTTAGACTTAGTAATTTTTTGTGTTTTCTTTGATAACCTTATGTTGGGATCAAGTTAATTTAACTTTAAAATATATTTGTAAAATATTGAATTTACGTGAAGTTTAGTTGAGTTCGGTATGTCATGAGAACATAGGTAAAACTTGTTGTTAATTTATTCTTTGAAAGACCTTAAGTCCTGTTTTTTGGTTATGAGCAACCAGTAACAACGTTATGTTTGAAGGACCTTAAGTCCGACGCAAATATATCAATGTTTTCTTTCAGAATAGTAGCTATAGGATATTTTAAAAATAAGGCCGTCCTTTCCGTGTTTTGTTAATATTTTTGGCAATAAAAGAAAATTTTGTTGTAAACTTTTTCTATTTACTGTTGATATTTTCCTTGTATTGTTCCATCCTCTCTATCCTATAGTTTAGGGGCCTTGTCTATAGGATCGGCTGAGGGTGTAATAATTTAACTAATTATCTTATACATAATCACGGATATATATATATATATATAATTACAACATATGCTAGATTAAATCAGAAGTAAATATTAACTACGAAACATCTAATTTTGGTTCCGGGAGATGTAATATTATGATGACTGACAGTAAACATACACCACAGTGGTGGGCGTGCTGATTGTCAGTTTCATCCAGTCGGGTTTGTTGATGTCGGGTACATGGTTTTCAAATTCAAGATAGTTATACTAAATTTGATTTGTACTAATTAATTGCACACCCTCCTTTCACGGAATAACTGCGGCATTTCATATACATTATAGCTTATTCAAACTCTATAAGCGTAGTTTATTTTAATATAATCTGAATGGATAGTAAGACGCAATTAGAAAACCAAATCAAAACACATCATAATTTTCAGTACTTTGGGTAAATTTCATGCCCTTGAAAGTGTATATGGATACTAAGTTTGGAAAAAGTTTCATAATGACACAATAACAATAATTAATATGCAAAACATTTTCAAATTAGTATTTATCTTTTACTATCTACTTTTCCAAAACAAAAGAGTTTTGAAGAAGAGTAACGAGAATAATTAAATAAACTGGATGGTCCAGTGAGTAGTGAAGTTGTTTATGAAGAGAAGCAACAAACCCCATTAACATGTCAGCAATAAACATATCTATTTGGGCGTAATGACTTCTAACAAGGCCGAATATTAGATGGTGTACTTACTGTCCGTCAAGGATATTCACATATTTACACTTATTTGAACGGGGTGAGGAAAGTACAGCTTAAATGACGCGAAACCATATGTTCTTAAAGGTGGTGTGAAAAGCTATTTAAGGGTGCGGGGGGGGGGACACCTCACCCAGACTCGAACCTCTATTACCTCATCACAAGCAAACAAGAGAAGATGAGAAGTATGGTCAAATTAGGTACTAATATTTTAGATTGTTATGGTTTTTAAAGTGCGTTATATAATGTTATGTCACAGTGTTTCCTAGTAAAATCCGTCCATCTGCTTTCCCTCCTTAAAAACCCTACATCCCCACACTAAGGTGACGTCAGTTTATACGGGACTTCATCCCCTAGCCCAATGACGTAGGTTGATTAAACTCCTCACACCCCAGCTCCCACCCGCCACGATTCCAAAATTGTGTCACAGTTTCGTAATAGCTTTTTAAATCGTGGGTGAAGGGGTTGGTAGGCTTGAACAGGATAGTAGAGGGGTAAAGAGATGGTATGAGGTGATAGAGTGTAAGGAGGGATGAGAGGAAGAAACACCTCCACTCTTCATGTTGCGTCCTCTTTCAGACTTTGAATGTTTCTAAATAGGATTATCGGGGTCGCCGCGCCGACTTTGTATAAATACATTAGTAACAAGTGCTTGCATATTCTTCTCCCTTTCCCCTTCTACAATCTTCCACGCCTTTAGACGTAGTCAGGATTTTTATTGGAAATCGGCCTGATGGAACGCTTTTCTTTTTTTAAACTTTAACATATGTATTTACAAACTCAATAAAGATGAAAACTATGATTAAAGTGAGAATAAGTGTGATGTCTGACTAATCATCAATGATTCAGTTCTGTAGTTACCAACGAGCCGTTATTAAAGAGCAGATTTCACAGGAAAGGCCTTATTCGTCAGCTAAAAAAAAAGCTATTAGATCTAATTTTACGTATTAATACGCTATGCCATGTTATTTTCAGAAGTCTCTTTTGATAGATAATATCAATACTTATAGAACAACATCAATAATAGCAGGGAGTCGTACCAAATACTTATCGTTTCTGGTTCCTGTTCCATTTCTTCAAAAAAAAAATGTTAAAGTTCAAGTTAAGATTTCGGTTCTAGAAAAATAAAGGCTCCTGTTCTTTATCGGTTCTTAATTAGATTCCGGTTTTGAAAAATGAAATTTATTAGTTGTAATGTCATTAAAATATAGGTAGACTAAACGTAATATTAAAACATAATATGTATAATATGAAACGAGCTATTTATATAAAAATACAATTAGTTCAGGTGCTTAATAACTACAAAAAAAATTTAAAGTGCCAGGTTCCATTTGAGTAGGAGATCATTTTATTTAATTTTTGTTTGCCAGAACTCTAAAACATAATAAAAATGGCCTTCATGGTCTAGTGATCAAGTCTCTGGCTACAAAGGCTACTGGTTTTATTCCCGTAACTTCCAGATTTTTCTATGAAACAATAGGTCTAACTTAGCATCGTGAGGATAAATGAGGAGCTTGAATAAATAATTAGTGGCTCTTCTCTATAAAACTAAAGTTAGACTAAATTTTAATTTATAACTCTACAGGTCACCAAGAATGATGTGTCATTACCATACTCAAAACTATGAAGTTGATAATGTATAATAAATAATATGTACAATAGAAGAGAAATAACTGACCCTTGCAGAGATTGGTTGAAATAATCTGGAAAATGATTTATTGAACTAATAGTAGCTCTGTGGTCATATTGGAAGGAAAATAGACCTATTGTTCGTGGATATTTAATTGGTATTCCTAAACTATGAAGTTTATATATAACTCCCTGGCAACATGATTTATCGAAGGCCTTTCCAAAATCAAATAACAAACCTTATGTCCAATCGCTATAAATATTGTAAACGAAAGATGACAGCTTTGATAATCTTGGTATAAATCCTGCTTGTGAAGGAGGTAACAGTTTCTTCTCTTCTAAAAATATCTAGAGGTGTTTTGTAAGTATGCGTTCAAATATTTTATCAAAAGTTGTAGCTAGGCTCATTTCATTTGGTGGCTTCTGGGGTATTTTAAATAGTATAATAATTATGGAAAACTTCCAGTTTATAGAATTATATTCTAGCAAGTAAACCCTTGAGAAACTTTCGCGCATTCAACCTTCCTCACCCCCCACCCAATAAAAATTAGTCTTTTGTTGGGTTGTTGAAATTAAATACTCAGCTATGTGTATACACAAAGTTGCAAATATAGTTTATTTTCGGTAATTGATACAAAAATATTGTTAGATTTTTCCTTTAACTTAAATTTTAAACAGACGATATGTTTTAACGTAAACTGAGTATTCTATGTCAGAAGTCGGTAGATAATCCTATTCACTGATACCTTAGTCATTCCGATAGGCTTTGTATTAGTTGAGAAAAAGGGTATATAGTATAGTAAAATACTGTTATAAAGATATGCAAGGTTTCTAAAAAACGTAACTGGTGCCTAACGTATTTGTTGAGGTGTTATTTTGTCTAAGCCTGTGGCTGAATTACACCTTATGTGAACTGTGTATTGGATGTATGTAGCAGTAATGTCCACATTTAGAAAACAATCTGTAATATTATCACTATCCATTAATAATGGAGGGGCACATGGATTAAACTTAATTTCTATGATCGGGATCGAGCGCTTCATATTTACAGTACTAAATCTTCTTGGATATGTGATTACATTTACAAATATATGAGCTTTTTGGTATAGCCCTCTGGTCTGTGTTTTTTTTAATAATAGAGTGGAACTAATTTGAATTTTGAAGACCTTTCAAACATCTAGATTTTACCCAATCACCTAATTGATTACATGTTAGTTGCCAAGAAGTCGAGAGTCTGTAACATAGTTCTTGGCTGTTTTAATCTTCAATTCTATTTAGATCAAACTTTATAATATGCCCTTAAATATGTAAATAGAAAATAAAGTTTAAATATGTCCTAATAATATGATTTTGTCATTTTAAAACATATTTTAAATCGACTAAAATTTATTTAAATATATGGTAGATATTTTAAATATCTTATAATTTTATAATAAAATATATATCAGCAAATAAATGTATACATTATTTATACATGTCAAAAAAATTAGCACACTAGTTACTAAAATTTGTATCATTAAAATTTTAAATATCAAATATAACTTTTGTCTGTAGTAGGAAACTAGATTTTGCCAAATATTTTCAAACTAATTTTATGCCCTAAGTATTCAATCTATATTAATAAAAGTCTAATCATATCTGAATATATATTTGTTTACCTGTTAAGATATTTTTAGTACTTTTCAAAGAGATGGGAACCGGATATTTGGTGAAATTTTATAGGTACCAATCAAGAGTTGCGTGAACTTTTCGAACCTGCCAACTGATCAAAAATAAAAACATTTTTGCAAATTTCTTATCACTACCCATTTCACTACTTTCACCCCCATCCATTATTTTGTAGTTCCAAATGTTTTTTTAAACTGGGATTTTGAGCTGATCTCTTAACCATATAGCTAAATTTCAATTTTTTACTAACCCGATAAGGGAGGGATAAGTTTAGCTTTATAAATATTTAGTCCCGACCATTTCACGTTTACTCCCATTTTAAATTTTAAAGGGCTAATCTATTTTGGTTTTTTGGGTTTGTCCCTTTACTCTTCATTTTCTACAGTACTTAATTTTTTTTATAGTTTTGAAAATTTTGAGAGAAACTCTTTACCATATTATGTTCCTTCATTTTAAAATTTTAAAATAGTCCTAATTTCAATTAAGTTAGGAGTTGGCCTTTATTCTTGTCAGACAAACTTCAATCTTCTACCAAACTGATAAATAATTTACTCTTTAAGTATTGGAAATTGGGTAATCTCCTAATTTTACCAGACCCCACCATTAAGGAAAAAATATTTATAACTATTTCTGCTATTTAAAGAACATTACTGCCAAATTTAATTTATAACCTCCCATTAAAGATTTTTTAAACTTAATGATATCTCCCTCCCATCGTTATTTGCAGAAATTAAAGTTAAAAATTTTAAATGTTCGAATTTTTTTGTTTATTTTGAATATACCCTAAGCTCACTTCCTGAATTTTAGCTTTATACCACAAAGAGAAGTAGTTGTTTGTATTAGTTTTGAAAATTTCGACCTTCCTACTCCCCTTCCTCTCACCAAACAATCATTTTTATAATGCCCTTAATTGTTATTTGGCTAACTGGAGGGGTCCTTCTACATGCTTGTCAAATATAAATTTACTATAACTTCTAAAAGTGTGTTTATATATACCCCTTCCTTAATATTCCCTTATTTCCCTGGATCTCTTTTAAATTTTGAGACTATTTTAAGTGATTCCGTTACCTTTCTTGTGAATTGTTTTCTATATATATATAAAAAAGAAATTGTTTTATAATAATCTAGGAAATTTTAATTGTCTTTCCCCTTTCCTCGTTTGTTTAATAAATACTTAGAAGTGTATAACTTTAATATTTAGTTGGTTATCTGGTATTTTTCTACTACCTACCTGAAAATTGTAATTTGTACCATCCTTAAAAGTTATTTTTCTGTTTATACCTCTCCTTCCCTATTTCATCAAGTCTCTTTATAAAATGTGATGTTTTAAAATGTTTTGGAATATTCCTTCTACTCGTCTGCCAAATTTTAATTATCTACTATATTTAAAAAGTTATTTATTTCTAATCATATCCCCCTTCTCCATTTCTCGGAGACCCATTTTGAAATGTCATGTTTTTAGACATTTTAGTTTGCTATATGAAGCAATCCCTATAGCTTCCTGCCAAATTTCAGACTAAAAAGTAAAAGGATCAATAAAGTCAAAAGAGGTGAAGTGGCAAAAAAAAAGAGCCAAAAGATCAAAATTGCAAAAATGTTAAAATATGCAAATGGTACTAATAGTGCAATGGTACTGCAGGTGTTTTTTCAATTGTTTTCCACTATCCTTTAACTTTAATGCAGGTAAACTTCCTTTAAATAATACCTTCCTAATCCATAAATCCTTTAGCTTAATAAATACATAAGTGCATGAATAGAACGGATAATCTGATGCGGTACTATAATAAAAATGTCCTTCTTTCTTATTTTTTCTGCTATCCCCTCTCCTTCATTCAATAAGTGAATTATTTATATCACTTTCATTCCATCTGTCAATGCTTTCTTTTATTTTTTTAATTTTCCTTTTCATCGCTTCCTATTCTTTCATTCCTTAAGTCAAGTACACTTCCTTTTTTCCCACTGACCCTTTTGTATATTTTGGTTCAGTGTAACTATTTTCTCATATGCATTGTTTTGATATGTTATATCTTAACAGATAAGTTTAATGTTGCAGGCTGTAAACATTGCAAAATTAACTTCTACATTATGCAATGACCATGTGGTTTAGATTGAGGCAACTATAGTTCCAAATTATTATAGAATAAACTAAAGTCGAAGGTCAATGACAATGTGCAAGTTAAGTTTCCCAAAGTGTCTGATGGAGAATAGATAGCCAACAACAGTTCGTTTCGTTTTCTGTTGGATTCGCAACGTGTAAGTAGCTTAGGCAAGGAACCAGGGGTAAGTAATTCCAAGAATCACAGGTTCTCTTTGTGCGTTTGGAGGTCTTTAGTAATAGTCCTGTAAGACAAATATAATTAATGTATTTGTGAACATCACTCAGTACATTTTAGATTAGGCATTCACTCTAAGCCTGTCCCTCATCAGTGGTCACACGGACTAAATAGCAGGCTTATTCATTATGTCTAGTTTACCGATGAAAGGGAGGTTGGGATTCAAATTACAAAATGTCTTTTTTGAGGGTTGTTTAACTTAAATATGTTCCAAATCTTATTCCACGTGATTATGGATACACTATCTAAACAGCTCTCATTCCTAAACCCATATAATGGTCCGTATGGTCCGGACGAGAAGTCTGACATGATGGAAAATAAACAACTTTGGCCTTCTATTAAACATAAGAAGGCCCCTATATGTTACCTTTGAGTTCTTTGTGAAACGCCGTTAATTCTTTCATATGGTAAAACAATTCTCACTAAATTAAATAAATCCATAAATAAGTCAATAACACAATTTGCTTTTATTTTATTTTAATATCTAATTTTAGAAGTATTTTACAAGATAAAATATTTTATTGAAACAATAAATTGAACAAAATTAGTATAGAGAAAACAAATAAATCAAAATAATAATATACCCTGGTAAATTGTTTCACTTTTTATCCAAACAATTATTCCTAACGTCTAAATAATTGTTTATCATTGGCTCGGGCTAGCTTCGATATACCTTTTTTTAAGGAGAACGTCTCACCAACCTTTTGGGTGATGGAATCGAGATCGAGATCGACATCGACATCGACATAGAGAGGTGCAAAATCACGAGCTGTACATTTGTGATATTTAGTGAATCGAGGAGACCGAGGAGATCGACGTTTATGGGCTAGATCTGCTCAATTTCAACGTTTGAAAAGGTGAATATTCAACAAACTTGACTTTAACTTGACAATCAACTACTTGATAAAAAGGGACAAACAAAAACTACAAATTGACAAAAAAATACTCAAAGTGTTGTCGGCCCATTTAAGGGCCAACAACCAAAAATCAATGGAAAAGCTAACTGACCACGCACGTGGACAGCTAAAAAGACAACAAACGCAGGACTGGGCAAAAAACATCGATGAAGAAGAGAACGTGGACATCGATACAACTGACAATGACACAGAGTTTACTGAAGCGACTGTCTTAAAGGGAAAATTGAGTTTTAAACCAAAGGAAGACAAATCTCCAAAATCATCAAAGTGACAAATGTTTTTGAGACACTCTCAGACAATGAGCAAAGTATGGAAACTTCAGACATACCAAACACAAATACCACAGAAGTTCTAAAACCAAAACCTAAAATTCCACCAATAGTCATCTCAGGTACAAACAACTATTCAAACATAGTAAAGACGATGAAAACTAACATGGTAGGAACATTCAAAGTGTTCTACGTACAAGATTGGTTACAAATTCACACAACCACAATAGAAGACTTTAAAGCATTACAAACACTTCTCAAAAATACAAGACAAGAGTACCACACCTACACAATGCAAAAAGACAAACCCCTTAAAATCGTAATAAAGGGTCTCCCACCCAATATGCCAATTTAGGACATTAAGGAAGAGCTAGTGATACTAGGATACACCACACGGATGTACGGCAGTTCACCTCACGAACACAAAGTGAAAATAGTACACAAGACACAGTCAAACTACTACAGATATTCGTGTGCACACTCACAAAGACTGACCAAAAACTTCCAAATTTTCCAATAAACTTATCTGAACAATACCCGGGTTAAAATAGAACATTATGTAAAGCCCCAAAACTTCATATTACAATGCCACAAATGCCAGAAGTTCGGACACTCCAAAAATAATTGCTCAGATAAACCAAGATGCTTAAAATGTTTAATACCCCATTTGACCTCAGATTTCCCTAGGAAAAACAAGACTACTCCAACAAGCGGCGTAAACTGCGGCGGCAAGCACACAGTGAACTACACAAAATGCCCGACATATCAAAAACACATAGAAAAGAAGATTGAACAAAGGCAACAAAAGATAGAAAAATCGTACACCAACACACAGACGGTGAGCTTCATGACAAAGGACTTCCAGACATTACCGCAAAAAACAACAAAAACAAACGAAACGCACCACACCTATAGAGACACCTTAATGAGTAGAAGAGAAGACGTACATCAGCAGAAAGATCAGGGAAAAACTTCCTCAATAGATTTTAAGGAAAATACTAAACATATTCAAAGAACTGGACATATGTGGATTACTGAAACATCTAACAAAACATCTTACAAAAATAAAGCAGACAGATGACAAGATTACAAAACTCATGATAATTATAGAAGTGGCAACTTATTATTACCTTAGCGGTGATGACAATTGAAAAAGACCAGTTAAGGATTTTATTATGGAATGCCAATGGCATACTAGAGCAAGCACAAGAATTTGAGGACCTACTAAAAACATACGGGATTGACGTACCACTAATCTGCGAAACTCATCTACAGGAAACCAAAAGACTATACAGAAAACATACCAGGAGGGAGGGACAGCTGTCCTAATCAAGAAATACCTTCCACATTACAGAGCGGATATACAAGACACAAAGAACCTTGAGGCCATGGTGGTAGGCTTACATACAAAGAAGGGACCTATTACTTTTGTGGCAGTATACAACCCTCCAAACAAGACTCTACTTAAACAAGACCTCAACCAAGTCACGATAACAGGCAACTACCTACTAGGGAGGGGGGAGGGGGGGATCTAGATAGTAAAAATATTTTGTGGAACTGCCGAACGACCAACAGGAACGGAAGGACTCTAGGGGAACACTCCAACTAGACAGAGTATAATGTGCTAGCACCAGATTCACCAACATTTTATCCCAGTAAACATCTTCAAAGACCTGATATCCTCGACATAATACTAACCAATCAAAAAATATCATCAGAGACATTATCAGTACTACAAGAGCTGGACTCGGATCACAACCCACTACTTTGCGAGTGGGACATCAACATCGAACACCACATAAACTGGCACAAACCGACTACCAGGAAAACCGATTTGACAAGGTACAGATCTGAACTACAAGAAGTGCTCCCGATATACTTACAAATAGAAACTGAAGAAGATGTTGACGCAATAGAAATATTTACGACTACTTTGCAAGAAACCTACAAAACTCATACCATGACTTCGCAAAAAATACAAGACCTGAGAATTGACCACCCAGAATTAAACTACAGACTAGCCCTTAAAAGAAAAGCCCGTAGAGACTGGCAAAGAATGAGAACACCGCAACCGAGAACCAACTATAACATACTTAAAGCCATAGTAAGAAGAATGGTAAACCAAATTCGAAGAACAAATTGGAACACATTTGTCACAGAAACAGCCACAAATCTTCAACAAACATGGAAGATAACAAATATACTCAAAGGGACATAAAAAAACAGACACGCCAGCTATCCACGGCCGACAGGGGGATGGCCTACACCCTCAAAGACAAAGCCGAAGCTATAGCAGAAACCTTAGAAGACCAATTCAAGCCAAATCTAACCCAAGAGGAAGCTGTCAATAGAGGAGTCATCAGAACAGTAAACGAATACATAAACAGACCAGTAGCAGAGACACTAGAACCAATCAGCGATCACGAAATTCAAACCTCTATTAAAACCCTTAGACCAAACTAGGCACCGGGACTTGAAGAAATAAGGAACGAAATGTTAAAAAACCTACCTCAAAGTGCAATAGCTCACCTGACCCAAATACTGAATACAGCACTCAAACTTGCATACTTTCCAAATTCTTGGAAAAACGACAAAATAATCACCATAACAAAACCAGGAAAAAATGGAATCTTGCCTCAAATCAGAAGACCAATAAGTCTACTTAGCACGATTTGAAAACTTTTTGGAGCACTCATACAAAAGAGACTAAGACAGCATACAGAAAACCACAATATAATCCCCGACGCACAATTTGGCTTCAAGGCACAACATTCAACGACTCATCCGCTACTCAACTACATTGAAGACGCAACGGAAGGATTCAACCAACGAGAGTGAATGGTAGCCATATTCTTAGTTGTGGAGAAAGCGTTTGATAAAGTGTGGCATTATGGACTCTTTCACAAGATGAAAATCTACAACTTCCCACAAGGACTCATACAATTAATCAGCAACTATCTGAAAAATAGGAAATTCCAAGTTTCCATAGAGGGCACACTGTCAGAGAGAGGGAAAATAAAGTCGGGTGTACCGCAAGGGTCAGTTGTGGCTCCCTTTTTGTACAACATATACGTTGCAGACGTACCAACCAGTCCAAGAATTACCATAAGACTATTCGCAGACGACACGTTAATATACACAAAAGAAAAAAAACATCTATTATGCATCACTAGCAACACAACGGTACTTGAAGACATTAGAAGCATGGCTTTCCAAATGGAGGGTCAAGTCAAAGTGAATACTGAAAAATCTACGGCAATGGTTGTGACAAGAAAAAGACTACTAGCACCGGAAAACTTCACTCTCTATCAGGAAAGAAATACCTTTTAAAAACCAAACTAAATACCTTGGTATCAACATTGACAGAAGACTCACTTGGTCAAACCACATAGAACAAACAAACAAAAAAGCGAAGGCAGTATTTATAAAACTATACCCAATACTAAAAGTACAACAACTAGGCCAACAAGACCTCTTGTGAATGTGAGGAATGCCAGGTCTCCACCGTGGTTCGGATTCCACGTTAAACTGTAGGTCCTTCATTTCATCTCAATATTCACCCTACCATTTGCACATTAGCGTAAGTGCGTATAACCCGAACGGGTAGTAAGACGCAGTGCTTATATTAATAACTAGGCCAACAAACCAAACTTATAATATACAAGAGTGTTATACAGCCAATTATGCTCTACGGCTGAGTAGGGTGGGGATACGCAGCGAAGACGCACGTTACCAAACTACAGACAACACAAAATATGATCCTAAGGGTGATAACCGGGGTAGATAGAAGAACAAGGACAGATAACCTTCACAACTTGACAAACAGCAAAACACTGATAGAAATTTTCAAGGAGAGAAGAGACAAATTTTACATCCAAAGTGCAGCACATGTAAACCCCATAATCAGATCGCTGGGAAACTATGACCCACATGAAGGAAGGTCCTACAAACGTCTGAGATTGGAGTAGCAACAGATTCACTCACAACTTCACTTTCACATTACATCCTTCATCAAGTGTATATTTGACTAATCAAACTTGTAATTCTTTTTCAGGTAATCATTCACAAATTCACAATCAATCAACCCCATCAGTCACTAGATATAATGTTCATCAATTCACAAATTCATCCTCACACCATGAGGAGAAGGGCTAGAGTATGCTGCCTGTAACTCGCAAAATAATACAGCCCTTTCGCAGGTGACCTAGCTTGACGCTTTTGTCAAGGTGGACATCCTGAGTCGGGCTACAAAAAATGCAAACCGTGTACATGTACAAATAATTCATTGTTACCAAGTCATTTAATATTTAAGCTCATGCAACGAGGAAAAGGGTCTGTGAAAACAACTTGTAACTCGCATATCAAATCAGCCAAAGCTTCCTCATCTTGTCAAAGTATCTGTTGGCAAGTGAGGAGGTAATGGCAACAGGGGAAACCCATTCAACTTTTTGGGTAACATGCCTATGAACTTATTATTATTATTATTATTATTATTATTAGCACCGCGTCTGTTCGTGTTGTACGCACATACGCTAATGTGTAATGGTAGGGTTACTGAGATATATTAGAAGACCTAAAGTATAACGTGGAATCCAAACCATGGTGGAGGCCTGGCAATCCCCACATTCACAAGTTGTGATTAATACACGTCTTGTCAGAGGTGAAGGAAGGGTTTGGCAATCAGATAAATTTGTGCCGGAAACCTACGAACCTATTATCTGAATGTATTTTTAGACATGACCATAGCCAGGTCAATATTGAATGGAGACTTTTGGGGGCAGGGCCACCCAATGGCCCCAGGCAAAGAAAATTAAAGAATATTAAATCCCTCTTAGACGCTATCTGGAGATAAATTTCATTGTATTTACGACAGATATTAAATACATAAAGTGCTTTATATTTTTTAATATCAAAAATATACTTAGGATGTTCTCCTCCAAATTTGAAAATGTACAGTAAGCCTCTATTAAATAGAGGCATACCCAGTGTAGGCAGTAATGGGGGAAGGGGCTTTCAGTGGTGATTGGGATTTGAAGGGAGAAATTCCCTCTAAAATTATGTTCACCCTTCTAGATTTATTTCATTCTTCTCTTATACTTTCTAATATATGTTAAAAAAACACAAATATCTTCTAGATCTAAAGGTATTTAATTAATGGATATATTTAGAAAGATCAGATGAGAATAGTTCAAAATATCTTTAGGAACTTCAATATTTCAACAATTAATAGATATGAGTGAAGACCCAAATAGATTATAAAGGAAAATCATTGTCCAAAAAATTCAAAAAATACCCAGTTAGATTAAAACATCTCATTTGTAAATGTTTTGCGTGGGAGAGCTCTTGGAACTCTTTAGACTGGAGGAGTTACAAGTCAGGCCAGCGCCATACTGGACCGAAGATACGGCGTGTATCTTCGTTAACTGATCTCCCACCGTTGTTTGAATAAGAATTTTTACAGCGAAATATGGTTATGTGCTTCAATAATAGAAAGCTCGGTGTCAAACATTGGTTCGTTATGAATGCTGAGTCCGTCCAGCAGAAAATCCCTTAATTTGGCGCCTCCCACTTTAAAACACTTAGATAAAACGTGATTTATTCTTCAATCAACAGATTATCGGTCGTTCGAAACCAAACAGACGTTCATGTCGGCGTAATGACGCCGTACGCTCGATGGACTGATGAATCTTATAACTAATGTGGTGCGTTATTTTGTTTTATTTAGGAAGAAATGTATCACCGATCATTCAACAAAATTAAGCGGCGTAGTTTCGATCCAGTGTGGTGCCAGCCTTAAATATAATTGGAAGCTGTTTGGGGCTATATAACAGGGCCCACCTCCCCCTTATCATAATACACCTTTTCATTATCCTTTCTTGGTGATCATTTGTGAAGTGTTCGTGAAACTACCATTTGAATTGATTCAAGTTGAAAGGTTTTGTGGTTTTCTAATGTCAAGGACATAGCCGCTTCCACAGTTCTCCCCACATTTACTAATTCTTCATTTTTTTCTTTGTCATTATTTCGTCAAGGTCCACTAAGATTTTCCGCCTGAATAATTAACACAATCCTGAAAAATTTTAATCACTTTACTTAAACTAGAATACCTCTATCCTAGAATTAACTTGTTTTGATTAAACCATATATAAGGCATATTCATTATTTATTTTCAACTTTCTTAGGCATGGTTAAGCCCACAAACCTTCTCACCCCTGCCTCTGGCCCCCACCCACCCTTCCTCCAGGTCTACGGTATTTATTAGAGAACAGAATAATATTGAATTAAGAGAAGGAATGTCCACATTTGCGTGTATGAATAGTCAAAGATAATTTAGGAAAAAACTCCCATAGTGCGCCCAACTAGATTCAAAATACAGTCTCCAACCGTTACTAGCAGTTCAGTGTACTGCGAGAGTCAACGTCTTAGTTCATTCAACCACCGAAGTGGGTCGAGATAACTTTTATATATATATATATATTATTTGTATAAAATATATATATTATTTGTGTAAAATAAATGTATTTAATAATCCATCTCCCTGCTTGTTTTTACAACTTTGACAACCCCTGTTGTCTGGCATATTGCGAATAATGGATATTTATACCATAAGCTCTAGGGAGGGTTGGCGGTGAGAAAAAGAGAGGGACAAGTAATCTCTCCCTTGGGGGGGTTCTATGGAGATAAATGAGATATTGTACATAGAGTTCAGTAATTAAAGAAGAAGAAGGCGAGCAGAAAAACCGCCAATATTTCAGCGCGTACGCTACGGTGGCTCATACTAGCGGACAAAGGCAATAACGTGGGGAATGCGTTCAAGTCGGTAGGTCTGAAAATTACCAGGGAGTTGGGGGAAGATTTAGTGCACATTCTAGATAATAAAATGGTTTGCAGCCAAAGGTGATTTTAAGGGAGTACATGTTGGGTAACAGAAAGCCACATGTTTCCATACTTAATTACAACTGCAGAACCTTGGATTTGGTGGAAATTAAACGTACGATATATTTTAGATTTAATAGATCTCACAGTGTGTGATAGGATTATTGTGTTATAAATTAAATATGGTATGTAATGTAAGCTGTGTTATTACTTTACCTATTTAAATAACTACTATATAAATATTTTTATAGGGGACTGATTTTAATAAGGAAGATGCCCTATCAAATGAAATAAAGTGTTGAATAGTTAGTAATAAAATATTGATAACTCGCGATGATGATCTGTATTGTCCCGTTGATTCAAATGAAGCCGTGAGTATCTACAGTCAAAATTTACTGTAATTAAATGTATAAGGTCAAGATGGTTGGTAAAACGAAATAGATTTTTTTTAAATATATACCTATGAGCGTTTTTTTACTTTAGCACCACGTCAGTAGTATTAGACCATCTTGGTTCCGGAAATGACAAAGACTTCGACGTCAGTAAGGTAGTCGTCACGCAGGAGTGTGTACGGCCGTGACGTCATAAGATAATTAATTGGAGCTATGCTAGAGATGTTTATAGTGACGTCACCTTAT